>BMAC01000030.1:347151-367370 GCA_014905375.1 Phtheirospermum japonicum | reverse complement strand
GATCTTGAATCTTGAGTCTTCAATCTTCAAGCTCTTGATGGTTGGGTGTTTTGGACTCCTTTTGGTGCTTAGAAACCCTAAGATTTATGTTGTAGACGTTTTTGAAGGATTATGGGGGGTATTTATAGGTGTAGGAAGTCTTGGGCAATAAGAAACCCTAAAAAAGTGCGTTTTCTGGGCAGTCGCGTCGACTGGGCATCGACCGACGTGTTTTGGATCGACGCGTTTTGGATCGACGCGACAGAGAGTTCGTGGGCAAGTGCGTCAGCCAGGGCTACTATAACGGTTCCTGACTGGAGGTGCTACCAGCGGTTCCCTGCTTTTTATAACGGTTGATCCCAGAGATAACCTTTCTAGATAGCCTAGAATTGTCCTTTCTTTGCCAATTCACTCGTTTTGTCTCTCGTTTACTCGTGCAACTCTTATGCATCATCCTTAAATCTTTAATTAACCAATTTAGCACCTAATTACTGCAAAATAAGAGAAAAATACACAATTGGTGCTCCACTACTCATAATAATAAATATGAGAGAAATAAATATATATAAGAATATTAAGCAGATAAAAATATATGAATTAAACACTGGGATTAGGAATAGTATCTAAATGAAGTCGGGCTGAAGGATGCTTGCCATCAAGGTTTGTAGTCGACATTTATCGATGTGTATTAAAATCCAGATTTATTATAAGCTAATGTCTAAGTTTTTTCAGAACTTGTTCAGAAGGTTTTCATCTGTTGCTCGAGATGAAAAAGTGGGTTGGGAGAGGCCCAAACCTGGATTCATCAAAATCAATGTTGATGCATTGTTTAGGTGGTCCCCAGTGAAGACATTTGCGATCGCTGGCCTCTATCGCGACTCATTCGGAAAATTCATCTATGCATTTATCGAGAAGTTGTACGATGTTAGCATCTCGGCAATTGTTGAGTATCGAGCTGCTCTTAAGGGGGTTGAGATCGCAGTCGAGAGAGGTTACAAGAAAATCATTCTTGAGTGCGATAACAAAGAAGTTACAGATGCTATTAACTATTAATGTAGAACACAAAATATTATTATATTAATATTAGTTTTAGTTTGGTGTCTTAGATTTTACTTTGGTGTATTTTTTGGTGATATAATTAATATAATTGTAATATTTATTATTAGTGATTTTGGTGTATTCCTGCTTCTATTTAATTTTTTTAACTTTTTTTTTTTTACTTTCTAGAAGATAACTTTTGTAAAACCGTTCTAGAAAAAAGACTTTTCAGAACGGATTTTTATAAACCATTCTAGAAAATGGACTTTTCCTGAACGTCTTTCCTAAATACCGTTCTCAAATATTATACTTTCCAGAACGTCTTTTCTAAATACCGCTCTGGAATGTTATACTTTCTAGAACGTCTTTTCTAAAAACTGTTCTGGTATGTGACACTTTCAGAACGGTATTTTAAAAAATAACAATCTGGAAAGTTATACTTTCCAGAATGGTATTTTCGAAAAGATGTTCTGGAAAGTGGCGGATCATCATGGGATGGTACCGTTCTAGAACAGAAAATTTATTTTCTAGAACGCATTTTTTTACCCTTCTAGAAAGTCTGCCAATCCAAAAGGGTAAATAAAAGCGTTCTGGGAAGTACAGACTTTCTAAAACTATGTCACTACAGAAAGTATAGAAACGCATTCTGGATAGGCAGAATTACACTTTAGGATATGCAATTTCTGCACTGGTGACTCTTACCTGTAGATTAAGTATTCGATTAAATGTCAATTGATCGGCAGACGAGTCTAGAGTCCTAGACTCTCACTTTATCATTATTTTCAAAGATTTCAATCTCAGTTCTTGTCATTTAAATCCTCATCTTAGTTCTAAAGACTCAAAACCAAAATTTGATTGTGAGTTTAGGATAGCGTTTTATTTTATTTCTATTTCATGAATCAAATGAAAACATTTACTTCCAATTTCTCTTCCTTAAGATACTCGACATGAGTCACCTCACAGCACTACAATCGACCCCATTCTCTTGCGGGTGATCCTTAAATATTTGTAAAACGTAGTGCATTTGAGATCACTTCACTAACCAAACCTTTGCCTCCTCTGGCCACACCGGCATTCCAATCACCAATTGATTCCTACTCAAATGACTACGACCATGAGGCTTTGGTGCTCATGTTTAAGGAAATGTAAATGCACGCGACCCATTATGCACTAGTACAGAAAATCTATTCTAGAACAATCAATCTAGAACGCCTCAGAAAAAGAAGTTCTAGAATATAAGCCGGTGACATTTTCGTAATAAAAGTGTCATATAGCAGAACGCCACCAGAACGCCGTTAAAAAAGGCGTTCTGGTATATTGATATACCTGGTGGCATTTTCGTAATAAAATCCATATACTGATATATATCTTATTTTCTTCTAAAAGTCCCCAAAATCGTACCCCTCGTTTCATTTCCCTTCACTAAACCTAACGCCCCACTCCTTTCCCCACCACACACTACCGGCATCGGAGAGCTCTCCTCCACCGTCCAATAATGCCGGCAGCTCCTCCTACTTCTCTCTCTCACTATCTTCTCTCCTCGTCCGGTCCCACTACTTCCCCCTATCCACCCCCTCCGCCTCACAGCCCGATAGGAAGCCCGCCCACACGATGTACAAAACCGCCGCGGATCCCGCTGACGCCGTCGGCGGTGCCTGAGGCTACGGCGACCTGCTGAAGAATGGGTACGGCAAGGCCACCAAACCATCCTCTTCGAGAAGGGCCAGATCTGCTACGCCTGCTTCGAGCTCTTTTCTTGATGCCAGATCTGTTCGATCCACCCGCCCGGTAATTTAATTAGTTCTCAAGTTTCCATTTTGCTCGCAACTTGGGAGTGGCGATATGTTGGCGGATCTACGATTTTGTCTTACGACGGTAGTGGAGGAGGGTCTGATTTGGGGCTGACGTCTGGGTCGGTGTGCTTTAACGATAGGTGGCAGGCTCGGGTTGAAGATGGCGGCCTTTGGAGAAGGGGGAGGCTGCAAATTAAATTTTTTATTTTTATTACTTTTTTCGTTTTGTTTTTTCTCCAGTTTCGCGTTTTGTCTTTGCCTCTTGGTGTTTTTCCTTTGAGTTTTTTTTCGTTTTTCTTCTTGTGTTGTAATCACCGGGTGAGGGGGTTTTCTCATAATGGTTACTGGAGTTTGAGTTTCGCTCGTTCCCCATTTGTTGTTTCGTTTTTTTTTCCTACGTTTTCTTTTTTCCTTGTGGTTTGCTTTTGTGGCTACTCAATTTTCTGTGTTGGTTCGGTGGCCAGGGTGAGGGTCGGGTCTAATCAAGGGGGTGATCCAATTGGCTGGTTCGGTGGGCGTGGCCGTTGAGGAGTGACCTCGATGATTGGGGAACTGTGGGTTGGCTGCTTGAGCCCAGCTCATTTTTTTTTTGTTTCTTAATTTCATGGTTGTAGGTGTTGTTGGTTAAGGGGAACTGTCGGGTTGGCTGCAACTCGCCGAACGCGCACTTCGTCCTCATGATCGAGGCGTTTGAGAATATTGCGATCTGGAAGGATCAGGTGCAGGAAGGAGAGCGGATTCTGATTCACGATCGGCGGCACCGGGATATTCCTATCGGTGTTGATTAGTAACGCCGCCGGTGCAGGGGACGTGGCGGTGGTGAAAATCAAGGGGTCGCAGACGCGGTGGCTGCCGATGGGGAAGAATTGGGGGCAAAGATGAAGATAGTTTTTGTTAAAACTGTTTGTCTTAAATCAGGTATTAATGATAGGTGGTTTGGCGTTGTTGTTGATCCTGTTAGGTTCAAAGGGGGCTTGTTGGAATTAATATCCTTTAAACTATGCCTAGCAATTTCGTGTGGAAGTGGAATTCTGTTTGTCTGGTTGTGATGTTATTATGAGGACCATCTTTGTGTATGCTAGCACTGATTGTTTTGAMAGGTAGTCAGTGGGCTTATCTGAAATTAGCCCAATTAGTTTATTATGCTGCCCCACTTTTAAATCTATTGATCTATGCACTTTGTACGTAGTTCTGTGTTATATATTTTTTTCTCCCTAAACCAGTTTCTACTTGCATTCTGATATGATTCTATTTTGGCAGGTTTCGAGGTGTTTTTCGGAAGGCTGCTTGAATAGGTACTACTGTTTGACTTGCTTACATCTTGATTTTTAAGAAAATATTTCATAACTAAAAAGCATGTATGAATTTTGCGAACATATCTGCTTAAATAAGTCAGATAATATGGGAAGTTGGGAACGAACCTGGTGTCAAAGTCTTATAAGCTGATTGATATTTATATAACCCTCTTAATCACATAACTTAGCATTTTTCTATCGAAATATTTTTCAAAATGAGAAAATGTCACATGTACACGAGACGCTCAACCTTTTATATAAATCGATCATTTTTTAACTAGTAATAAAAAGAGTTTATCAGGCATTAAAGTACTGTTTTTCCAATTATTTATGTAATGACATTATATACTTGGAGTGAGATGTCTTAACTCTATCCTTTTGTCACTGTGAATCAGAAACATGAACATACTTGCTAAATGTTGGGTTATGCCTTATTTGATTTTGAAATTAATTGCATCACTACGAGAATAATTCTAAAATATTTGGCTCTATCCATTTCATTTGTGTATAAATATTTGTCTCAGGCTATTTTTATGAGTCTTAATTTTGCCAACTTGTCACTCTAATGTAGCAGAAGTGTAACGACAGACTAACAACGACCAAACACAATTTGAAATTTGAATGAAGAATACAAAATTGTATTGAAACAGAATAAATCTCAACTTTAATTAAAATTCAACCACCTTTAAGAGATGAACATTTAAGTTTTATAGTAGTAGTATTACGTATAAAAACACTTTCTAAAATATAATATATTAAATTCTTAAAAGATAATAAAATAGCTTTATGAATCCTATCTTCACCACGCTCTCTTATGTTGCTTGCTATAACTTATTGCTTCAGGGCGGTTGACATTGACAAACTACGCTCTATACTCTGAGCCGACATTGGTTTATATGATAAGGCTGTAAGATACGGTTTGGCCATGGAAATGAAAAAGTAATAAAGCCTGAACTAACTGGACCATTGGGTGCTCGGCTTTTCGATAAAGCTGTGATGTACAAGTCAACATCCATGTATGTATGTTCTCTAGCTAACTGGACCCTTGTGTGCTCGGATTTGGGTTTTGGCTGCAAAAATATCTTCATGTGATGCTAATTTATAACTATGATGCTAATTTTAATAATATTTGTTGCTAAGAATAGCTTCATGTGATGCTCACAATGGTTGTTACAACTATAAACTACTGTGTAATTTAACTATCAACTATCACGAGGAATAGTATGCTAAAGTTAATGTGGCATGATGCTTATTGGTGATTCTTATTATGAAATAATTCAATGTGTCGCATTTTTCTTGTTAAAGCATCAGGTTATTGCTATTTCTTAAAATTTTTGGAGTGTGAGAAACGAATTAGTGCTCGATTCTAGCTGTGGAGGTTTTATTTAGTTATGCAATATATGTTTCAGTTCATTTGTTAAAATTTGTTTTTTCTCTTATTTCATCTCTACTCTGCTTTTTGTATTCCAACAATGATTTATTTGAGAAACATCTATTGAGTTAGTTGAGCAATATGACATAAAAATGAAATGTCCGCTATAGCCGTCTTGCTGTCGACAAAGATGATGTTTAGACGGTAGTGGACGAAATCGACACGACCCCAGATTCGGTTACACACCTAAAACCTTCGACAAAATACCTTGGAAGTCAATATTACCAGCTCTTTTTCTGCTCCTCCTCGGGTGTCTCCTTATCTTGCTTGCGTTTTTCATCTTCACTGGTCACATGGGAGGTGAGCTCACCCAAGCATACGGCATCTTAGGACTCGGGTTTCTTACGTTCATGCCAGGTAATTAACGACGCTCCTTATGTTATTTAAGAAACTTTGGGTTGTAAAATACGATTTTTAGTACCTAGTTATATTATATAAAGTTTGTTTTTTACCATCATTTTTAGTTTGTTTTCACATCCACAGTTGCATGTTTTCTTAAAGCAGGTTTGTCAGTTCCCATCTTATTATATAAGCATATTGATGCTAATCCACTTAAGTTTTCTGTGAGGTTCTTAAGCCCATAATATTGATCAGGCTGGCGACATTAACCATCTTGCCGCAACATTCCTCACAGCCCATAATATTGCACATGGAATTAATCTTAGAAAATCCCCTGTGCTTCAGTATTTATACTACCTAGCCCAGGCAAGTGAACAAAATAAAAATAAAAAATAAAAATATTCTAGTTGCTTGCTTTATTTACGCTTTCTAATGTTTGTAGTGGCTTGTGTTTACAGATTGGTCTGGCTATGTCTCCTTTGAGCAACAAATCTTTATTCTTAGACTACCATCGTAATCCTTTTCCCATGTTTTTCCTTCGGGGCCTTAATGTATCCCTTTCAACTGATGATCCATTACAAATTCACTTAACGAAAGAGCCCCTGGTTGAAGAGTATAGTATAGCTGCTTCTGTAAGTATACATAATCTGGTTTATTTTCCACTTTGTGTACTTCAACTATTAAAAATGTTGCAAATTTTTCACTCTTCTGTTCTTACAGGTGTGGAAGTTAAGTTCGTGCGATTTATCTGAGATTGCTCGTAATTCAATGTATTAGTCTGGATTTTCACATGCTTTAAAGGTCTGCAAGTATTTATAGTAATTGTCATCATTTTGAGGATGTTAATGATTTATTTTAGGCCTTTAATCCTGTTGGGATTTTAAAAATTTTAAATAAATTATAATAAAAATGGGGAGAGCCTGAAACTGAGCCAGCATTGCATGCTAGGAATGATTGTCCCGTTTCAGCACTCTCAAAACGAAGAAACCACCGGCCTTTTATAGAATTTCGAAAATAACCGCTCAAACTGCTGCAGCGTCGATGGTGCGTCGATCGACATGGGCACAGGCTGCACGCGTCGACAGGCAGTGTGTCGATCGACAGAGCTAGAATCGACGCTTCAGAAAGTTTGCGTCGACCAAGCATCGATCGATGCGGGCGCAGGTTGCGGGCGTCGGCAGCTAGTGTCGGTAGGACTCGGACACGGGGGTAACCCAGTGTCAGACTGGTACCCAGTGTCAGCACAGCACATTACTCGTCCAACCTTCGTCGTCTTGAGCTATAACACTAAAATAAAGCAAAACTAAATTATTTCATATAAAATAAAGTAAAAACATATTAAACACCAAACTAGATGAAAAACATCAAAAGGAAGAAAAAAGATAAAAAGATAAACCTAAGCACACAACATACGATGCAAAAACACACGAAAATCACATACAAATATGTACAAATCAATTATTTATAGGCTGCCTGTTTCAATTTAGTTGTCATAAGAAGAAAAGGTATCTGAGACTTATTTGAAGAAATGGGTTTAAGAAAAAAAAAGGCACACATGAGAAGTTTGATCTTGATTTTTTGTATTTATTTACCACATGAGTTATCTAATAATATCACATGACAAATATCATCTTGATTAAGTGGGTCCTCTGTATGCCATTCTTTGTTATCAAGTAAATGCTGATAAAGATACAACGCGAAAAACTAAAATTTACTTATTATTTAAGTTCGGGTATATGAAACACAACAAATTTTGTCCTGCACCAGCTATATTATTTTCTCTCACAGCATTACTAGTTTTAACTTTTTTCTGATTGTCCAATCCAACTCTATTCTTTTTCCAGTCTCACTAGATTGGTAAGGAGTACTTAAAGCACGGTGCGGATGGAAATGACATTTACAAGACAAATGTACCTCATATAAGGCTCGAGCTTCGTGAAATGGTATTTGCTTAAAATTTAGTTCGTACCACTAACTTATTTTTTCCTGAAAAAGAGCCAGGACTTGAAAGATTCACAAACCGTTTAAACTTTATTTGCTAATGTAGATATGGAGAGAGGACATGAAATAGGTTTATCTGGGTAAGGCGAACTTTCCCAATTTTATTGACCCGTGATGTGCTCGTCTAACTGCACTCCATTAATCACTTGACCTCTGAGGTGATTATGTACTTGCACGTTAGTTTTAATTATTTTTTGACTCAGTAAATCACTCATTTTATTCGGACGATGACATTGATAATGTACGTAGACGTTGGGCGGAGTGTTATTAGAGGTTATTGCTTGATCACAAAGAAACTATTTGTGGATAAGTTGAATGGTAGTAAAATAGGTACTCGTCTTTTTGGTGAACGTGTATTTGGCGAATTGTGTATTATTGGTGATTTCTACTTTAACATTTGGTGATCGTGTATTTGGTGACTTATGTTGTTCGTATTGATATATTTTGGTGTGTATGTATTATTGTGATTAATGGATGATTTTTGAATTATATGAATGATTGGTGTTTTGTGAAAATATTTCAATTTAGGGATGAATAGATCTGGAAAAAAAACAAAAAAAAAAACTGGGAATTCAAAAATTGTCAAATCTAGAACGACCTTCCCAAAGACGTTCTGGAAAATGTATATTCTAGAACGACTTTTTGAAAAAAAATGTTCTGGAAAATGTACATTCGAGAACGGTTACAAAAAATGACGTTTTAAAATATATATATTCCAGAACGTCTCTTTCAAAAAGGCGTTCTGGAAAATGTATATTCTAGATCGCTTTCCAAATTGACGTTTTGGAAAATATATATTGTAGAACGTCTTTTTCTTAATGGCGTTCTGGCAAATGTATATTCTAGAACGTCATTAAAATGACGTTCTAGAATATACATTTTCCAAAACGCCGTTAAGAAAAAGACGTTCTAGAAAATATTTATTCTAGAACGTGCTGTTTGAAATGACGTTCTAGAATATACATTTTCCAGATCGTCATATTTGGAAAGACGTTGTGGAATATACATTTTCTAGAACGTCTTTTTCGTAACCGATCTGGAATGTTATTTTATAGAACATATTAACCGGGGAAAACTATTTTCTGGAACGAGTAAATTATTATTCTAGAACGTCTCAAATAACCGTTCTAGAATATTGGATATTCTAGAACGCCTCAGAAAGCTGGTCTGGAAAATCTGATATTCTAGAACAGCTCTAGTCAGAACGCCTGGACAGGGCGATCTAGAATATCTGAAACAGGGCGTTCTAAAAGACTGTTTCTGCACTAGTGATGCCCCAAAATTTACAAAAATCCAGCATGTTCTCAAAAGTAAAATGCACAAAACGAGAGTGCCCGGATCAATCCAACAAAAGACAAGATGGTAGCGCATTAGTATTAGGGATTAGGGCCAATGGTGGCCCCAACAAGGGCATCATAGTAGCTTGGGGTCTAGATGTGGGTAACACGCAATGGAGGAGAAAAGAGTAGGCCTCTCTACAAAGAATATTCATGCAAGGAGCATGTTGGTCGATTAAGAGAGGTAGTCTAAAATGGAGTAGGGCCTAGTAAATCGGCGCTGGGGTTAGCCACCAAAAAAACTACTATGAAGGGGTTTGCCACTAAGAAAAAACTACTACAAGTGGTGTGTACAGCAAGCCATCATGCATGGTAACATGAGGTATAATGGCGTTGGTGATAGGAGGGGTGGAGATGATTCGAACACCTACTTTTTAATAATAAGTTTGTCAAGCTTTATAAAGTTCGCTCGCAAGAGTACGAGGTCACTTGTAGGTTGAAAAGTAGAACCGAGTTGAATCTCTCAAGGAAAACTAATCGTAAGTTCTTTTTGTATTTGATTTCACGAATAAGAAAATAAAAATGAAGCTAATCTAAAAATGCGGACAGAGAGTTTTTGTTTGAGAGTCGTAAGAACTAGAGATGATTTAAACTAATAGCAAATAAATTAAACTATAATTTAAACTATGAGAAATTTAAATACTAATCTTAACTAAATTTTATAAAACTAAGTAACTAATTTAAACTAATGTTGCTAAGAGGGCATCAATCTCTACGCAAGAACTTAACTAATGTTTATAAAACTAAGAAATGAAATCAAAAGTTTTGAAAAGATTTTAGAAAATAAGGGTTCAAAAGCTTCAAATCGTCTCCACGACCACTTGGGCATTTCTTCGAACACCTTACCTACAAGCTAGGGTTGTCAATCCCAACTTATAGATTTGGTACCTAACAAACCCAATTGATGGTTCCAAATGAATCTAGGCTCTAGAACCGCAAGATCTAGTCTACTATCATCAACATATTCAGTATCATAAACCCAAAATAATACGAATCACAAATTTCACAATTGCAATAAATATTAATAATCTAAGCATTCAAGAAATTCGAAAGCTTAATAATTAACAATCAAAAGTAATGTCGTCTGAGCGAAGGAATCCACGAAATAAATTATTCTACGTCTAATGGCAAAACTATCTAAGAACTATAAAAACTAAGAATTATTGAAAAGTATCTAAAGAAATTGAAGAACACTCTTAGGGATTGTCAGCCCCTAAGAGATCTTAGAACCCTGGGAATGTGTGGAAGTGTGCCCAAGACGATTTATAGATGGATATATATAGTTTTTCCATGACTTGGAGCACAAGTTCTCGTAAAAAATGCATTTCTGGGCCGCTAACGGTCAGCCTAGCGGTATGGGTTACTGCTAGGTGCTATCGCTATTCTCTTCTGTTTTCTGACACTAGATAACCCAGTGTGGATCAACGTACCCGGTGCCAACTGTAATACTTCAAATCCAGGTTCGATTTCGCTAAAACTCCACTTGTAGGCCCACTCTCGATTATCTCCAGATCAAAATTCTTCAAAATACCTGAAATAAACATAAAATTAATTAATTATGATTAAAATATGATAAAATAACTTGGAGATAAGAAAATACGAAAATATGCTTAATCTATCCAACTTATATCGAAATCAATAACAAAAACTAGCTAAAATACTAAAAAAATCAAGATAAATTTGTGTTAATCAACCACCCCAAGCTTAACTGGTTTGTTCGTCCTCAAACAAATGATAGTTTCAAAGAATAACAAGAATGTAAATAAGTTCAAGCAAGAGTCTTGTCGTGCTACATATGTAATTTTGAAAATATAGATAATTATAACGCAACCTCAAACGCTCGACCCTTATTAAATTTTCGCTCCCAAATCAAAATCATGCTTCCTCTCAAAGGGAAATATATAAGTGTACTCTCATAAGCACTTGAGAATTTTTTATGGGGACGTGTTTACACTTAATTTATCAAAATACATGTACAATAAACAAGAACCGAAAATCAAAAACTTCTCAATCACATTTAAGTGTGTAAATATCAAAGAATCTGAAAAGGCCTTTGCGGGTTGTAAAGTAGGCTCTTTGGACGGGTATGGAATATATAAGTCGTGTGGCTAACTCACAATCTAACATGATCAATAACTCACCAAACTATTCTAATCATGAAGCAATGTGCTTCACCTCGTTCAAAAGAAACCTCACTTAACAATCATAACGTAGACTTTAAATTTAGACTATTTGTCAACTCGCAACCCAGAATCGACTTCTAAACTATCCACTTAAACAACTTAGAAGCTTATGGTACGTTTATTCTTTTAAACACAAATCTTGCCTCTTAAACATTAGACATCATAAGAAAATCAATAATATTAAGCAAAATCCTTTAAAAGCATAGGCAATAACTCAACAAGATTCACCTTCCTCTTTATTCATCTTTTTTTTATTATTTCTTTTTCTTCTTCTTCTTTTTTTTTTCACTTTTAAAGGTGTTGATCCTTAACACTTTTTACAATTAAAAATAAATTCCTGATCATACTTCCAAAACACAAATAACCAACAAAAATAACTAACTCTTACCTCATGCTATTAATGATGTAGGAGTTAACTCGTAAATACTCATGAATATAGGAAATGGATATTTGGCTATGATTGGCTCATTCGAAATTTATAGTGACTGATATATATGGATATGGCCAGAATAATGTTTTTTTTTGTGCCTAAATTCATGTTCAAAGATAACTACACGCAGTGATTTCAATGAGATCTCAAAAACAGAACCCACTCAAGTACATGCAAAGATGATAAACACTCAGGCTACTCACAGGCTTTTGCATGAAAAGATTTTGAATTGACGCTGCTTTTAAGGTTTTGCGAAATTATTTGCGTCCAAGTACCATTTTACAATATATAAAAATAAAAATTTTGAAAAAAATATGCACTTATACACGCTTAAAGACAAAAATCTCAAATCATACTTAATTAACTTTGATAGGCAAGCAAGACAAACACAACTCAGCGCAGGAATAGCAAGCAGTCGCGTTCAAATACTAACTACTACAAACCCACGAATTCAAATTGTACAATTATAAAAAAAAAATCATACTCAACTACCCTCCCCCCTCTAAAAATTCGGCAATCCGCTGATTGCCATAAATATACAAAAAAGCAAATCAAAAGAGGAAAGGTGTAAGAAAGTGTCCCAAAAAATGAAATAGTCGAGCTGCTCCAAATAGCACTGTGAAATCATCCATATGTTTCGAATTGCGTGATTGAATATGTCTTCTAGATGAGCTGTCACCGGTAGAGGAATTTTTGTTGCACCCTCAACAAATTCATCTACTGAAACCTTCACATGACCGAGTGACAGCTTCTGATGATGCACTATCTTGTCCTCCTTGGTTGGGTAAACCATCCCGTTGGCAACAACTTTTATATCCCCCAGAATGGATAGGGCCAGACGGCACTCAGTCTGACTCTATTACTGAATAATATGATTTTGTTCTGATGATGAATACAAATTTAAACTTGATGATAACGAGTTCGAGTTTTATAGGTTATACGTAATGGCCTAAGTATATGCAGGTATTGACAATGCAAAAATGTAAAAATCCCCTGATCGTAATGGCCTGAGTATATATTATATATAACAAACCTAATTACTTTCAGCCCCTTTAGTATTGTATTCACATTCTTGATACACACAAAGATAAGTTTTAATTATGAAAAAATTTTTTTGGAAATAATACCACATAATGCTATTAACAGGAAAGAATTAGAACAAATCTGTGAAAATACACTACATATTATATATTTTTTACCTCAACCATAGGAAATGGAGCCTCACCAACTGAGTGGCAACTACTACGTGGATCACCTTGCGAAGGCGTGTTGAAGTCAGCCCCCTCATTAAATTTTATGGTACATGGTGGTTTGTTAATGGAGTCTGTGGACCTTGGTTCTTCACTTGCTCGTATAACAGGTTGAATTGAGCTTGTAGAGCATCAAACTTGCTCTGCATTTGTTGCGTGATTTCTTGTGTCAGATCCGCCCTAACCTCGTTGACTGACACCACTCCACTCAATCTCCTACTTGTCTGACTCGGTTGACAAAAAACAGCCCTCACATTCACGTGGCTACCTACACCTCGCACCCGACCCGGGTGCTCCTTCTTCCCAAGAGATGCATTTAAGATGTCATTATGCCTTTGCGGTAGAAACTTCCCTTGACTAAGTTCTTAAGCCTTCTCTACTTGTTTCAGGAAATGATAAACATAATTTAATACATTTTTCCCATGCCATTAAGTAAGTACTTCCAAAGTATATTCTTAAAAAAAATAATTACAATTCTATCAACCACCCCTTTCATTTGCTCATTCGGGATATGATAATTCCCCTTTTCGTCTTTTTTAATTCTTGCTCGAATCCAATCCAAGTTGTGATCATCAGCAGTAATCTTTGAGCTGAGTGAAGCACATGAAGACAAAGAGGAGAGAGGGTCTAATACTACCCACTTATATCCACCGGGTCTAAGAAAGTGCGGATGCTCGTTGTGAGACTGGCTCTCCCGAGCTTTCCTATTTCTTTCCCACTATAAAAATTTTAGGAAAATTAGATATATATCTCTGGTGATTTGTTTTTTAAAAAGGTAATACACTGTACATGCTTTGAATTTCTCAAATTGATTATTAGATATGAATTTCTTCTACTACTCGTCTGTAATGGAAGAATATAACTGGGATAGATGATCATATTTTGGGTGTTTCATCTTGATGAAGTCACGCACTAACCTCATCTTGAAAGCAGTCCGCCTCACTCCCGCAACCTTTAAAAAGTGCTTCTTCTTTTCATCACATTTAATATTGAACTCTTTCTTAATAAAACCACACATATATATTAACACATGTTTTCATTAATACATAATTAACTATAAAAAGGTGATTGTATACATGCAAATCCTCTCAAATCACATCCTTAAGGCTGCTCTACACGTATTTCAACTCGTCGATGTTAATTTCTACATGTGACCAAACTAAAGAACCTAGGTAATATCTGAAACTGGCAGCATATTTCCCTTGACTCGGGAATGGACGGAAAAAGCAAGGAAGCGCAACAGACGAGATTCGATAACCGGCGGATGCAAAAAGAACGAGAAATCGAGCCGGGTGCTGAAATCCAGTCGACTGACTGAAAGTGCAGTCGATCGACTGACTTTCTAGTCGATCGACTGGATCACAAAAATCGACTGCATTCCAGGGACTTGGGACGTTTTGGACACTGCAGTCGATCGACTGCCGACGTGGCCGATCGACTGCAGTCGATCGACTAGAGCCCCCCAAGATCGACTGGATTCCAGGGCTTCTGGCCGTTTTGACACTGCAGCCGATCGACTGCCGACATGACCGATCGACTGCCAGTCGATCGACTGAAAAACAGATTTAGAGAAGTAATAAGTAATCAGACGTCTTTTCGAAGAAGACCTTTTTGCAGCAAGGGCTTGATGCAGAGCTCTTGCTCCCAAACACTCATCTTCATATTTTCCTTTTCTCTTTGGATCAATTTAAATTCTCATAAATTAGTTAATTAGTAATAGTTTAGTTAAGCTTTAGATCATCATTAGCTAAGTTGTTCAAGCTTGGTTCTAGATTTCCATTGTCAAGCTTTCAAGCTTTCTTCGAGCTTTGTGGAATCCTTAGTTTGGTAAACTCTTTCCATTAATATAGTTTTATTTTCTTCTTATTTCCTTTAATTATGTGTTGATGTTTGATCGTAGTTTAATTGTTATTTTGATTATCAAAACTTTCATTTTCATTTTATAGCTTTCTAGCTTTTGAACTTATGCTTTTAAGTTGTTAAGTTGTTAGATCAATCTTTATGTTTTTAGAATCTTTATATAATCCTCCTTTTTAGAACTTTAATTTTTGTTAAATTAATGTTGACTTTTTGAAATAAGCAAGACTTTAATTTTCCCTCCTTTTTCTTAATTTAAATTATAAGCTTTCTTAGTTAACTAGTTTAGATTAATCGTTTTTAAATAAGCTTTAATTTCCTTTCCGTATTTTAATGCTTTTAAATCTTCTATTTCAATTTAAAAAGTTTAGTTATAAAAACCTAAACCGAATCAATGACTACTGCTTTCCTAGTTTAGATTAGTTTAATTTCAACCGACGATAAGAGCAATTAAGAAACCGATAAGCCGATAACATCCATCCTCGAGAGACACGACTCGGGAAGAACTCGCCGCCCTACAACCGGCTCCGTACTCTTGCGGATATGGATTCTCAAAATACCGCGTCGAGGATTCGTTCAATCAAAAATTTGGCACCGTTGCCGGGGATGGATTAAGGCCAATGGTGTTCTTAATTACTCATATCGTTAACGTAGTTAGTAGTTATATTAGTTCGTTATTTTACATTCGATACGCGTAATCTTTTGTCGTTTGTTGTGTATGCAAGGTGGATCCGACGTCCCGTTACCTCCGCTATTATCACCGATAATCGAGGAGCGAACGATGGCAACTCCGTTCGAGAGCCCGATTCCACTCGCCCACACTCTAGAGGATCAAAGGATGCCTCCGCCGCTTAATTGATCTGGCCGAGGATGGCAAATTACCGAGCTAGTTTGCCATACGACAACCCTTACATCCAAACTCCCGAATATCCAAATCCATACACCACTCCCAAATATGACGACCCGTATGCTTCGATCGGAAAAGAATGGATCTACTTTTCCGATCAATATGACCCAAATCCTCCACATTCAACTCCATTTTCATATCCCCATAATCCGAGCATAGATCCGTATGCACCGACTCTTGATCCTTTTGATCCGGGTTTTGATGATCCATATGTTCCACTCGCCCTTCCTTCGAGCTACGATTCTTACAATCTACCCACCTCGAGCTCGTATACCCTGAGCGATGACCCTTATACCTCACTCGTTCAAGACTCGTCTACGTCCCAACTCCCGGACGTGGAGTCTCTTTTAGCCGACCTCATTGAACGCCTCGCTCGCATGGAGACTCGCGCAAAACAAATTGCCAATGACGTGGACGATCTTAAGGAACCGTTCCTTGACGAGATGCCCATCTTGGATGTGGTGGTGCCCACAGTTGGTGACGGCGATTCGAGAATTGACGATGTTTTGAAAGAGGAGCGCTATGAGGTGGATTCAGAGGACGAGGAGAATGGGTTGGAAGACAACGTAACCCCTCTCGGGTATTGTGAATAGGTTGTAGTGGAAAGTGAGGGGGTGTTATCTTTGGGGTCTCCGATGGCACTTGGATTGTCGAGCTTACCTGCTTTAGGCGAGGAAGATATAGTTGTGCCGATCTTGGAGAATGCGGAGTTGATCGAGCCTCTTTTGCCACCACCCAACGCTTTATTACTACTTGAACAAGAGGAGGTGGAAGAGGACGAGGAAGATGTGCGGGGTCCTACTCTCTCGTGCCCGGCTTCGACTATTTCTAAATTCGAGAGAGAGGAGATGACGGTCGGGGAGACAGAGAAATACGTCGACCCATTTTGGGATGATCACGTTTGGGTGGTCGACTACTCACCCTTACGACCACCGAAGCAAGCCCACGTTCTTGATGACTCGATCTTCCGGCTTGCCCAACGCGCCCGCCTTGGTGATTTTGATCACCCAGTGTGTCTACTCGAGAACACCAAGGTGTGGCATGATCGTCACTTCTTCTTGGATCCTGGATAACGTTTTTGTATAACCGTCGAGCGAATGACGTTAACCAAACGCGCTTCGTGGGAGACAACCCACGACTTCCTAACCTTTGCTAACTCTTTTCTTGTTTTTCTTTTAATTTTATGTATATTCTATCTTTAAGTAGTGTTAATGGAGTTTTTGGTTTGTGTAGGTTCAGCCATGGAGTCTTGGGACAAAAGAGGATCGAAAATGGAGGTTGGCTGCTGAAATGCAGTCGATCGACTGGTATGTAGTCGATCGACTACCCAATCGACTAGTGGTTCAACATCGACTTGATTCCAGGCAATTCTGAACTTTTGGCATAAGCAGTCGATCGACCGAATAGGGCAGTCGACCGACTGCCCAACGAACCCTAATCTTCGCTTTTATTCTCAAAATGCAAAACAAATTAAAAAAAAATAATAAAATAATAAAAAAAATCCAAACAAAATAGAAATTTCAAAAACTCAAAAATATTTTCATTTTTGTAAATAGTTTGTTTTTGTGCAAATTTCCACATTGCCTTACCTTGTAGATAGCTTGTTGCTTGCCTCTGCTCCCGGCGACGACTTGTGCACAACCACGACAACACAAGCTCGGACATAGGGGCGTTCTCTTTTACCTACACCTTTTTACTGATTTTTTTAGCTTAAATACGCAATGAGGACATTGCTAGGTTTTAAGTGTAGGGTGGTTAGAGTTCGTCCTAGGTTTTTAATTTCGTCGTATGCTTGCTTGTGTTAATTTGAGTAACGTGTGTGCTATTATTGCTTGGACCCTTGGCGAAGTGACGCGGTTTTGATGATTTGTTAGGGTGTTTAGATTTTTGATCGAATATAGTGGACTAGGGTGGTTTAAATTGTTGGGATCTCCGTTCGGTTTTAGCTTCGTGCTATCCTTGTGCTCGTTTAGAACTAGTGCCTCGACTAGCCCTCGTCATCAAATGCTCTTTATAGGTTTTTGTTTTGTAATTTGGAGTCGTCAATTGCTCCACGTGCTTGATCGAGAATTTTGTAAGTTGATAGTAGCAACGAATGATCGGAGTCGTTGAAAGCTTCGTATTTTCCTCTTTATTTACCGTAAAAAAAAAGAAAAAGAGATAAATAAACAAGGATACGTTTTAAATCCTTGAAGTTGTTGAGTAGCACGTTTTTCCCTTTTTTTTTCGATTTTTAGTATATTTGTAAAGAGAAGCGTAGATGATTTTGGCTAGTAGGGAGCCGATTAACGGTTCGAGCGTGGATAGACCTTAGCCGGGGCAAGGACGGGGAGACCGACTTGGTGGATTGTTTAAGTCCTTTTAGGTTTCGGGAGTCGATCTAGATTTCCTTAACAACGCACATTGTCGTCCTTTTAGCCAAACTAACAAACAACGTAGCGTACGACGTCTCGCATTATTTTTTGCACTAGTTAGGATTGGTCGGGGGTAGTTTTGTAACTTTACGTTAGTTTTGCTTTAGGACAAGCAACCGTTCTAAGTGTGGGGTGGTTGATTTGCATATTTTTGTACATATTTTCGTTACCATTTTTGGTTCCACGTTGCGTGTTTTTCGCTTGCTTTTTGATGCTTCAGGAGTCGAGATGGCCGTTTTCGTTATTTCTAGGTTTTCGTAGTTTTTGTACATTTTTGATTAGTTTTCGTATTTTCTCACTCTTTCATTTTTCTCTTGGCCGTAGGACGTCCAGGCGGGGCCCACGCTTGTTTAGGGTCGCTTTCGCTCGACTCGGGAATGGGCGAAAAAAGCAAGGAAGCGCAACGGACGAGATTCGATAACCGGCGGACGCAAAAAGAACGAGAAATCGAGTCGGGTGCTGAAATCCAGTCGACCGACTGAAAGTTCAGTCGATCGACTGGATCACCAAAATCGACTGCATTCCAGGGACTTGGGACGTTTTGGACACTGCAGTCGATCGACTGCCGACGTGGCCGATCGACTGCAGTCGATCGACTGGAGCCCCCCAAGATCGACTGGATTCAAGGGCTTCTGGCCGTTTTGACACTGCAGTCGATCGACTGCCGACATGACCGATCGATTGCCAGTCGATCGACTCCTTTTTCAGTCGATCGACTGAAAAACAGATTTTGAGAAGTAATAAGTAATCAGACGTCTTTTCGAAGAAGACCTTTTTGCAGCAAGGGCCTGATGCAGAGCTCTTGCTCCCAAACACTCATCTTCATATTTTCCTTTTCTCTTTGGATCAATTTAAATTCTCATAAATTAGTTAATTAGTAATGGTTTAGTTAAGCTTTAGATCATCATTAGCTAAGTTGTTCAAGCTTGGTTCTAGATTTTCATTGTCAAGCTTTCAAGCTTTCTTCGAACTTTTTGTGCAATCCTTAGTTTGGTAAACTCTTTCCATTATTATAGTTTTATTTTCTTGTTATTTCTTTTAATTATGTGTTGATGTTTGATCGTAGTTTAGTTGTTATTTTGATTATCAAAACTTTCATTTTCATTTTATAGCTTTCTAGCTTTTGAACTTATGCTTTTAAATTGTTAAGTTGTTAGATCAATCTTTTAGTTTTTAGAAGCTTTATATAATCCTCCTTTTTAAAACTTTAATTTTTGTTAAATTAATGTTGACTTTTTCAAATAAGCAAGACTTTAATTTTTCCTCCTTTTTCTTAATTTAAATTATAAGCTTTCTTAGTTAACTAGTTTAGATTAATCATTTTCAAATAAGCTTTAATTTCCTTTCCGTATTTTAATGCTTTTAAATCTTCTATTTCAATTTAAAAAGTTTAGTTATAAAAACCTAAATCGAATCAATGACTACTGCTTTCCTAGTTTAGATTAGTTTAATTTCAACAGACGATAAGAGCAATTAAGAAACCGATAAGCCGATAACATCCATCCTCGAGAGACACGACTCGGGAAGAACTCGCCGCCCTACAACCGGCTCCGTTGACACGTGTTTAAGTAATTATTTGATACCAATTTTTTATTTAAATAATTATTTGCACCAATTTTATTATACTATGTAATTAACTGGTGTTTTTATATAAATAATGTCGTATCAGTGGTTTTTACATACCATTTCTTAATTTATATTATTTGATCAATGGTCCTAATCAATTTGACTACTTGTTCCTATATATTTATTATGGGACAATTCCCATATAAACTATTAGTGAAATATTTTTTTCCCAAATAGGCCATTATATATTTATTATGGGAAAATTCCCATATAAACTATTAGTGAAATATTTTTTCCCAAATAGGCCATTGAAATCTCAATTTCCCATTTAATCCAAAAATTATATAAGAGTACTAAATTACCCTTTATAAATATTTTATTTTGTTATTCAAAATTTC
>BMAC01000030.1:321676-332293 GCA_014905375.1 Phtheirospermum japonicum | reverse complement strand
CGGCCTTTCTTCTGAAGTAGGCGGACATGCTCCTCATGGAAAAAGACGTTGGGAGATGACGAAGACGCCATTATGCATGGAAAAGAAGCTGACGGCCTTTCTTCTGAAGTAGGCGGACATGCTCCTCATGGAAAAAGACGTTGGGAGATGACGAAGACGCCATTATGCATGGAAAAGAAGCTGACGGCCTTTCTTCTGAAGTAGGCGGACATGCTCCTCATGGAAAAAGACGTTGGGAGATGACGAAGACGCCATTATGCATGGAAAAGAAGCTGAGGCCGTTTTCTTCCCTGGGAATCTGAGTAACGGTTAATTCTTTCATTTCTTTGGCTAACACCCTGAACCTTGCTAGGTACTTCTGCATGCTTTCCTCTCTTGTCTCAAATTCCCCACTAATTTGTTTACAGACGAGCTGCGAGTCTACCCTGGCACTTAATCGCTCCGCCCCTAGATGCTTTGCCATTTGAATCCCTCTCAAAAGGGCCTCGTATTCAGTGACATTGTTAGAAAATGTGGGATCTAATCGGATAGCAAATTCAACAGATACTCCCGATGGGTCTATTAGGACAATTCTAGCCCCGCAGCCCTGATTGCATAGAGACCCATCAGTAAAAACTATCCACTCCTTCAACTCATCCAGGGGACCAGCCATTTCTTGCATAAAATCAGCTAGAGCTTGAGCTTTAATCGCTGTTYTGGRYTCRAACGTGATRTCAAACTCACTCAATTCTATGATCCACTTGACCAGCCTCCCTGATGCTTCTGGCTTATCCGTTATATTATTTAAAGGTAGATTGGTTCGCACGATAATTGTATGAGAAAGGAAATACGGTCGTAGTTTCCTTGCAGTTCCTACTAGGGATAGCATCGCCCTTTCCACCTCCACGTACCTCACTTCTGCTTCGTGCAAGACCTTGCTCCAAAAATATACCGGTCTTTGTATCTTACCATCTTCCCTGATTAGGACAGAGCTGATCGCCTTTTGTCCCAAAGATAGATACAATATCAAGGGCTCTCCTTGGATGGGTTTAGTGAGTAAGGTCATGCTGGCCAGATACTCTTTTAGAGATCGGAAGTCTTCTTCACATTCATCGTTCCATTGGAACCTGGCCCTCTTTCTTAAGGCCTGAAAAAATGGTAAGCTCTTCTCGGCAGATCTGGACATAAACCCTGAAAAAATGGTAATCATTGATTCGTCCTGCCAGGCATTTCATTTATTTTACATTCCGAGGTGCGCTCATCTCCATAATAGCCTTTACCTTTTCAGGGTTGGCTTCAATACCATTTTCCGTGACCATATAGCCCAAGAATTCTCCGGCTCTGACTCCAAACATGCATTTCTTTGGGTTAAGCCTCATTTTGTACTGTCGCAAAGTGTTGAAGGTTTCCCGAAGATCTTGCACATGCGACGTTGCTTTTATGCTTTTGACTAACATGTCGTCCACATATACCTCCATATTCCGACCAATTTGATTTTTGAACATTTTATCCACCAGCCGCTGATAGGTAGCGCCTGCATTTTTGAGGCCAAAAGGCATGACCACATAGCAATACGTCCCTTTTGGAGTTATAAAGCTAACATGCTTCCAGTCTTCTTTAGCCAATCTAATCTGATGACACCCTTGCGAGGCGTCCATCATGCTCAAAAGCTCACAGCCGGAAGTGGGGTCCACAAGCTGGTCAATTCTTGGCAATGGGTAGTGATCTTTTGGGCAGGCGCGGTTCAGGTCTCGAAAGTCTATGCACATCCGCCAGTCTTCTGTTTTCGGGACCAGCACCGCGTTGGAGAGCCACTCTGGGAATTGTATCTCCTGAATGTGTCCAGCTTTCAGGAGCTTTTCTACCTCTGCCTCTATGATGGCCTCCTTCTCTGACCCAAAATTTCGTTTCTTCTGTTTGACCGGTTTTATATCGGGGCGGATATTGAGGTGGTGCTCAGCGACTTCAGGGCCTATTCCCATTAAGTCTTGAGGGGACCATGCAAAGATATCTGCACTCTCTCTTAACAAAGCAACCGGGTCTTTCAATACTTCAGGACTAAGCGTCGTGCCTACTCGCAGGGTCCTACTCGCGTCACCTGGAACGACCTCTACTATCATCAGCCCTCCTCCCGTCTCGGTAATTCTATCTGTGGCTGCTCCATCCGAGCCCTTTTGCTCATCCTCTCCTCATTCCTTCGTATGCAATCCACATATGTTTGCCGCGCGGCATATTGGTCTCCCCTTACCTCACCAGTGTCGTCCTCCGTAGGAAACTTCATTTTCATGTGGAAGACTGAGATGACAGCCTGAAACTGGCTCAAAGAGGGCCGACCCAACATGACATTATACGAAGATGGYGCATCTACCACCAAGAAACGCACCATCYGTRTCACCCTATAYGGYTCTTCCCCCAGGGTTACCAGGAGTCTCACCGCTCCCATAGGCTTTAACGCACCTCCCGCAAACCCAACCAGGGAAGTGGTTACCTCTTSAWGTTCAACATTCAACTTTAGYTTTGTAAAGCAGTCCAKGAATATAATATCTRCAGAAGATCYTGTGTCCAYGAAAATTCGACGAACGTTATAGTTGGCAATAGTAGCTGTTATCACCAAAGCATCCATGTGTGGAGCGAGGATGCCATCACTGTCCTCCGATCCGAAGCAAATGTTAGGCGTGGACGCTACTTGTCCCACCTCTCGGGACGTTCTGATTAGGTCTTTAGCAGCCCTAACATAATTGTGTTGAGTTCTCTTAGGGTGCTCATCCAGCTCTCCCCCTGTTATCATTTGGATTTCACCATGAACGACCTGGGCTTGATCAGGTCTTCTTGATCCAGCCCTTCCTCTGTCCTGAGCATCCGCCCGACCACCTTTGCTTTGCGAGAAGCGGTCTGCACTGTGATGTCCAGGCCTGGTATCACCTCTCTTCGCACCAACATATTCTTTTAGGTGTCCAGCCTGGACCATTCTTTCCAATTCGTCCTTCAGGTGCGTGCATTCATCTGTGTTATGTCCATATTCATTATGGAAGCGACAAAAGCGATCTAACCTTTCTTTTATTGGCTTCTGCGAGTATGTTTTGGGCCACTTGAGCTCTGGGTGACGCTCTATTGCCTGCAAAATTTCGCCCGGAGGTGTCGCCAGGGGGGTATATTTATCAAAACGAGATCTACCCATTGACAACTCTGGTCTGGGCTTTTTTGTTACCACCCTATCATCCCTGTCATACCTCTCTCTTCTCCTCTCCCCTTCATCCTTGAGCTTCAGAGCTTCCTCTAAATGGATGTACTTCTCGGCTCTCTCCAGGAGCTCTCCAAACTTCAATGCTGGTCTTACCACCAGAGACTTGAAGAACTCTCCCTTCCTCAAACCTTGTGCCAGAGCGTTTACAAGCAGCTCTTCCGATGCCGAGGGTACTTCCAGCTTTGCTGTTGTGAACCTATTGATGTAAGCGCGTAGGCCCTCATTCTCTTTCTGCTTTAAACTAAAGAGCTCAAGCGGCATTTTTTGATACTTCCTACAACTCGTGAACTGATGTAGGAAGGCCGAGCTGAATTCATCAAAGTTGCTGATAGATCTTGACGGTAATTGGCTGAACCAGAGCTGTGCTGATTTGGCAAAGGTCATTGGAAAGACCCGACACATAACCGAATTGGAAAATTTGTGCAACGCTGCTGCTATCTCAAAACGGTTGAGGTGGTCTACTGGATCCGTCGTCCCGTTATATTCAAAACCCAAGGATCGATAAGATGCTGGGATGTCATCGCACATGACTTACTCCGTAAACGGGGTGCCTCGCCGTGCCGGTGGTGCAGCTGCACCCACCATCTTCTTCCTAAATTCACGAACCTCTTTCTGCAGGCTCTGCATCTGTTCGACCAGGCTAGGATTAACCTGGCGGGCCGTGTCGCCGTCAGTCATGGCAAGATGCTCTTCTCTATCCGGCTGGTGGATTTGCTCCGTACGTCGAGCGTGCAGCGGCTCTGTTTCTGTTACCAGGGCTACCTGCATCAGCAGTGCATTGGCCGGCGGCGATGCCATTTCTGCGATTTTTTTGTCAACCGCCGCCTCCACAGCCTTGCCAATCAATTCTGACAGCTGTGTTAGAAGTGACTCATTGAGAGAGACACCCCCTCCCACATCAGGTTCCCTCGGAGGCGGTGGTGTGGAACCCGGCGGAGCTGCCATGGCCGATCCCGTCGTATCTGGTATTGATGATGATTCTGGTGCCTGTTGTGCATGGGTATGCACGGCAGAACTCGGAGTGCCACCCAACTCCCCTATCAAATTTCGCTTCCAACCGTCTGAAGTCATCCTCACGCCTTAGCTCGATCCAATTCCCACAGACGGCGCCAATTGTTTCGACCGGAAATAGTGAACCGCCTGGATAAGACCTGGGAACCCGCGAGCTTCCAAAGCCTACACCACAAATGAAGGTTAGAAAGGACCACCGGTGGTTTTCCGGTGGAAACCTCTCCGATGCTTAAGTTAGTAAGCGATGAGGTGTTTTCCAGAAAAAATAGGAAGGAATGCTTGTAACAACATACCTCTCCCTGCCTCCAGATTGGAGTATTTATAACTTATCCTAGTGGGGACCCCGGTCGGGATCCCAGGAACACGCGCCGCAAATCACGGGCCGTTTGCGCAACCAATTCTGACAAGTGGTCCCACTTGTCTCCTTATTCAGAGCCTGGCAAACAGGTCTTCCTCCTCTCTTGTCTGGTAGAGCACTTCTCCAGCTCAGGAAGAAGGAAGAGCTGCTTCCTTCTTTCCACGTATCCCATTTTCCAACAGGTCTAGTCGGGCTTTTACCCAAGCGAAAAAGCCGCCTTTGTTTCTCTTCATATTAACTCCCAATCTTCCAAGTCAGATCTACCCCAAATGAGGTCTGATTAACTGGCTGCCCCATCATATATTAATAAATAGTTAGAACTTATTTAACTGATTTTTGTTCAAAGTCTTTAATGCCTCATTTATCAGATTTTATTTTAAATTATTTTTATTTTATCCTTTTATCAAAATTATGAAATAATTATTTAGATTCTAATATGTAGTTAACTGGTTTTATGACTTTTCATCTTTATTCAATTTTTATTCATTTTCTAGACCTTTTTAATAATTACTTGGATTTTATTTTTAAATTTTATAGTTTATTTAATTTATGTTATGAATATTTAATTTTATTTAAAATACTATTGGTTTCTTAGTTTTTTTTAAGATTATGAACAAGTTAATAAATTTTAATTATATTTTATTTATATGATTTTATAATTAATTTAGTTTTATTTTATAATATTATGTTTTTAACATGAGAAATTCAAATATAAATAATTTATTACTATTAGTTATAAATTTACATTTTAAAAAAAATTGTGTATATATAATTTCTAATTTATGTATCAGGTAGCAAACACAATGACCCAAGAGTTGACTGGATTACCCAAAGGTCATCCCGAGTCAATTACTAAAAATACAAAATCGTGAAAACAAATTTAACGTTGCTTTCATAATCATTATTTTCGTACTCGAACCTCTATCTGGGGTACAACTTAGGCTCAAATAACCCCAGCATTGATCCAAATGAGGCCGCATGATCGACGCATATTTATTTTATTTTATTTTTTAATTTTGTTTTCTCTATGTTTTCTTGAAACATATATAAATGAATTAAATCTTATATTAATAAAATATGAGATATAGTAATTACCTTTGTAAAATTATTTTATGTAATTAAAAGCTATACGAAGATATACCAAAATTATAAGTCATAAAATATGAAAGATTTATAGTAAAACATTTTTAATATGATCGAATAATTTTTAAAACAAAAGAAAACCTACAGAGAGATAAATAAATACATCTTTAACACAAAAGAAAAAAAAAGAAAACAGAAAGAAATAAAATAAAAAACACATATAATACACAGTTCCTCTTCCTCGGCCCACTCTGAAAACCCACCTTGGATGGAGAGAGAGAGATAGAGAGAACGATCACCCAACCATTGCGGAGGAAATTGAATCCGTCCAGTGCTTTGGACGCAAGAAAACGGCTATCACCACCACTCACTGCAAGCGCGGCCGCGGTATGATTAATTCAACGGTGTTCCAATCGAGCTCTTGTGCCCAGAGATTCTCCAATCCAAGGCTTTCGAAATTATCCTCCTCCTCGGCCGCCACTGATTCGCCGGAGTCAAAATGCGCATTCACGTCAAGGGCGGCGGTCACAACTCCTAGATCTACGCCATTCGCCAGTCCATCTCGAAGGCGCTAATCAGACGGTTACCCCAACCCTAATCAGATTAAACCTCAGAGCTTCGAATCGTTCGCCCCCCAGAAGAATTACCCCTATCCATTCCTCTACCCTTGTGGTCTTTCTTATCTTCCATTTTCCTTGCCCGAAGGTAAATTTGGAATTTCTCGTTTTCATTTCCTTTCTATAATTTTTTTTTTAATTTGAGTTCTATTAATCCACAACACTTGAGTGATATTATTTTTTTTTTTTTGTATTTGTTTGTACTTTGAGATAGCGTAAAGTTTCTTTCTTATACCATAAATAAAGATGGGCTCGGTTCGATCCCGGAGATTGCTACACAAGTTGAGGTAAAATTTCTAAGGATTTATGTGTTCTCAAAGGGCTAGAGCGCATCGGGATTTAAATATGGTTCCGAAATGGCTCTGGTTCTTGCAACATTATTGTCAGGATACATTTCAATTTATCAGCATTGCTTCTTTAAGCATGGAACATTGTTCAATTGTTCAAATGCTCTGGTATTTATAATTATATAATATGTGAGTCTCTATTTATTTATTTATTATTATTTTTTGCAGATCATGTTATCTTCATTAGTGACCAATGCGGTTTGTGTTCATGAATTCTGCAGTACTCTACTTTAATAGACTCAGTTTCTTTCACAATTGTCAAAAAAAAAAGGCTGGGAGTACATGTATGTGTGAAGTCACTATCTATCATTCCACTATGTCTTTGCTATGGGAGTTGGGTCTATTCAAAAGAAAGTAAATAATATAAAACAAAATCCTTGTGTAGCATGTATCACCTCGCCTCAACAGTTGTGCCTGTGTGAAAGTTTGGCAGGCTATTTTGGTTTAGGTATCGTCTGAAAAGGATGTGGCAGAAAATAAGAATCGCTTTCCAAAAAGTGTCTGGAAAAAGAATACAGATAGCTCCATAAATTTTATCTTGGTATAAAACCAATCCACAAGATGTTTCAAGATAAAGCCCACGCAAATTCCATATTGCTGGGCCTGGTAATATGTGAGTCTCTATTTCTGCTCTCTCTTTATTATTATTTTTTTATTGTTTTTGGGTTATTATGCATTTAACATTTTTATGAGACATCTCTGCTATATATATATATATACACACACACACACACATCAATTTATCAAAAGCTTATAATTCGATAGATGCTTGGGTGACTCATTATTGAAGTTGTAAAATTATTTGCCAATGCTTGCTGCTTCATTGCTCCTCTGTCATCAGCTAATTTGATGGGAACCATCTATAATTGCTGCTTTTTGGGAGTTGTGTATTTTTGCTACTTTGTTATTATTAAGACAAAATGTTGTCGCAACTTAAGATATACTTTGGTGTTATCTATTTTTCAATTGATTGGAACCATCTGTAATTGCTATCTGTAATTGCTGCCTTTTGAGAGTTGTGTATTTTTGCTGCCTTTTGATATTATTAAGACACAATGTCATCGCAACTTAAGATATACTTTGGTGTTATCTATTTTTCAATTGATTGGAACCATCTATAATTGTTGCCTTTTGAGAGTTGTATATTTTTGCTGCTTTGATATTATTAAGACACAATGTCATCGCAACTTAAGATATACTTTGGTGTTATCTATTTTATAATTGGTTTTCTGGTTGTTTGGAATGGCAAGCCAAGGGTAGCGACAGGTTTTGGGATTTGAAGTTCATAGAGTCTGGTGTTGTAGCGGCAGCAAGGTAGGATTTATAAGGATTAATCTACATCTCTTTCTCGTTCATGATTTATCATTAGCTTTTTATTGAAATTACTTTATGTAATTTTTCCTTGTACCTCATCTTGATTCAGTGTTCAATTTGATTGTAGGTACTATAAGACATGTATTCATCAGAGCAGCGAGCGGCAGCGGCTGGGGCTGGTGGATTCAGGCTGAACAGACTTGTTGCTGAAACAAGTTCGGGTCGGAGCTGTGTACGGGTTGCTGCTGCAGTTCTTTGAGCTGGTTCAAGGCCCGAGAAGAAGATTCGGGCTGCAAAATTAGGAGTGAAGCATGTAAAAGAAGCACAAGAAGTGTATAATAATAGCACACTACTGTAATAAATAGTTGTAATAAAAAAAGATTATTAATATATTTTTAAAATAGCAGTGTTTCAATATAAATCTAGCTTTTCATAACAACTTGTATTGCACATAATGATTGAAACTCATCATTTTAATTAAGTTATTTTTGACGAATGACGGCTAACCATATAAACTTATCTAATGATAATAGATTTTGTCACCATGTCATCCTCTTAGATGATCATCGCGCGTGTGTGTGTGTGTGTGTATATATATATATATATTTCGTGATGATTATAATACTCGTCACATATTATTTTTTTTTACATGACAAAATATGTCATCACCTTTCATAGTGAATAGTGACGCATTATTTTGTCATTTTAAATATAGTTATTCAGTGACGACCAATGTTTCGTCACTATAAAATAAATCTTTCGAGATGAATTGTATTATATTTGGAAAATATTTCACACAAATTACGACAATTATAGCGTCATTATAAGTCAATGAATATTGTCACTATAATTATGTTTGTCACGAAAAGTCAAATGTTTTTGATGACAAATTAAGTGTTCGTCATTGAAAATGTTAACATACGGTGACGAAATCGATCTTTTGATGACAATTTTTCAATCACTTACGTGACGAATTAAGCGTCACCAAATAGTATCATCTATGATGACAATTTACATCAGCGTCATCAAAACCAAAGATTTAGTGACGCGCTTGAGAAAAATGTCACTTTCACCTATGGTGACAACAATACTATGACAACCGCTGTGACGCTCAATTTTCGTCACCGTTTCACTTCAGTGACGAAAAAATAGACTTTTAATGACGAAACGTGTCGTCATCGAACATCAAATTTCTTGTAGTGAATTACTAAGCATGAAAGTAACAACAATCACAAATTATACTATCCAAGTCTCCAATAACCAAGCATGAATTAAACAAACTAAATTTAAAGATGAAATATTATGAAGAAAATTATCCAAAATAGTCAAGGTAACAAGCATAAAGTAACTCAAGACAATAATCTAAAATCATAAATTATGAAAGCTAAACTAGAAAATGATTAAAAGTTTAAGAGTACTTATTGGAACTAAGAAGTGCAGTAAATTCTCCAGCTATTACAGAGAGAAAAGGTAGATCTTGGCCGAAGAATGAGTCGCGTGCTAACGAGCGGAGCTTGGAACTTGCGATTCTTGTATCTTCGATATTGATCTTCTAGCTTCGTATCGGGCAATGGAAATGAGCCTCCTCTGTGTCTAAGAATCCTAGGAATATGTGTGGTGTGTTTCAAGACGGATTAGAAGGGGGTATTTATAGTTCTTCCAAGTCTTGGAGCAAAAGTTAGGGTTAAAAATTGATTCTGGGCACTTAGCGCTAAGAGCTACCGCTAAAGCCACCTTTAACTCCTCATTGTGTGTCTCTGTCCGTCCTTAGCAGTAGTGGTAGCGGTCAGGGGACCACTAAGTGTTCCGCTAAACTCTATGTTGTCTCCTAACGGTGGGGCTAGCGGTTGGGTTACCGTTAAGGCCACCATTAACTTGGTCTGGGAGCTCTCTGTCGTCCTTTAGTGGTAAAGATAGCGGTGTCGGAACTGCTAGGTCTTAGCAGTAAGTGCTACCGCTAACCTGACCACTAACTCGTAAAACTTGCTACTTTCTTCAATGAATAGCTTGATTTCATCTCTCGATAGTCAAACTCCATCTATTTAATGTCGAGCTCCTCCGGTTACTTAGCTATATGGGGAAAACAGAGAATAATCACCCATTTGCATCAATAATGATCAAAATATGGTAAAATAAGCTGGAGATACGAAAATACAAAAATAAGCTTAATTTATCCAACTTATACCAAAATTAACAACAAAAACTAACTAAAATACTAATAAAAATAAGGACAAATTTATGTTAATCAGCTTTCTTGCTCAATTTCTAACTGAGAGAACAAAATTCCAATCTTCTCCTATCCCAAAATATTACTTCTGAAAATCTGGCAGGTTTTTGGAGTAGGAAATCTAAAAAATTTGGACTGATTTATTTCAAAAAATAATTTTCGTGTAATGGGCAAAATTATACATTTAAGAGGACTAGAGCACGTGGCTACGAACCACAGTGTCGGGGGTTCGAGTCTCCTTGCCAACATGAACCGTCAAATTTTTTAGTATATGCATCAATTGTATACAAACAACCCATGCTCATAAGTTTTATTGGATAATTAAAATCGGTTTTTAGAAATAATCGATGCCTATAATTGTATTTAAAATAAATTTATTCAAGTTCTGGCCCCCACCTCATCCCCTCCCCTCCCCTGCCCACCTCTTCGCCTCCCCT
>BMAC01000030.1:299872-321476 GCA_014905375.1 Phtheirospermum japonicum | reverse complement strand
CATCAAATCCCACCTCGCTCGAGAAATACCCCGCCAAGAATATCTCACTCTCATCACCCCATCTAACACCATCCGCTCCATTGAAATCATAAAGACAACATTAACACCGTTTCAAGAGAGCTCGACTTTCCAGGTGAGTGCAGATTAGTTTTGGGTTCATGTGATGGCTTATTATTGCTACTCAACCTAACTGGTGGGATGGTTTTGGTGAACCCAATTAGTTTGGAGCAGGTGAGACTACCTCGTCCACCTCTGCTTAGGGGTGAGATTACCCATATTTCACGTGGATACGGGTATGATAGTTCTAAAGATTATTATAAGGTGGTTTTACTTTCTTATTGCGATGTGGATTATGATGGCCCATTCGTGCCTAACCATTTCGATGGTGCATATGTGTACTCTGTGAAAACGGGTGTCTGGAAAAGGTTTAAGGCCTCGCCTTATGGTAATTTAGTAATTTGCATCCCCTGCGGAATATTTTTCAATAGGGCTATCCATTGGCATCATTATAAGATGAGCGAATTGGGAAATCTGGAGTTTGTAATAATTGCTTTAGACCTGGTTAACGAGGCATATTTCGAAATCACTCCGCCTGTTGGTGTCCATGTGGTTAGCGAGTTTTCAACAAATGCACTTGTGGTTTTTGGGGGATGTCTTTATTTGGTGATAGGTAAACCTATGACCAAAGAACGGATGTTTGTTTTATGAAAGAGTATGGTGTGGCAGGGTCTTGGACGAAACTCAACATCTATTGTGTGTCGGTTTTGTCTTGGTTCACGCCTTTGTGTTTTGTTGGAGATGAGGAGGAGGAAGTTGTTTTGGTGGGTGGAGCTCGTTTGGTTGTTTATAATGTGAAATATAGATCATTGAGGTCCTTGGTCATCTATAATGGGGCTTATGATCAATTTCAAGACAAAGGCTACTTTATGGAGAGTCTCATTTCGCCTGCCTTTTGCGGTCGTCAAGGTAATTTTTATTGGCAATGGAATTAAACATAATTATATCTTTTGCATGACTTATTTGTTCATATAAGTCTTTATTTTATTTTCATAAAATTTAACTCGGATAAAACTTATGAATTTTGATAGAATAATTACGAATTTTCAAAATTTAGGTCAAAATCATAAATTTTATAAATTTTAGGGGTCAATTTTAAAATTCCTAAAAATATTTGTAATAAAACTACCATATTCCAGTCTAGGAGTACATTTTCAACAATCTTTTTGAAATGGGGTTGAGGCAAACGTCTGAGTTCACTGTGGGAAGAGGAAAATGCAGTTGTGATGATGATGTCGTTTTTAGGACATCATGGACCGACCTCAATCTCGGGAGGAGGTATATTAGTTTTTGAAGATTTCGTGTAAGTCTTGAATTTCTTTCCTATTTCAGAAATTAGGGCTAATAATGATTTGGGGGGTTTAGGGGTTTGTATAAGATGTTAACATGGGATTGATTGTAGTTAAAGTCACTATTGTTGAGATTCTTGTGGGTCTGTCGTGCTTTTGCTTGATGTAAAATATTCTTCATTTTTCGTAGTTAAAGGGATTGTTTGCATTAGTTTTGATTCGAGTAAATAATATAGTAGGAGCCTGGAGGTTGCGAGTTTTTCAAATGTCTTGAGGGCCCACTGTGCCCAAGAGCTTGTCAAATTATTCCCGGACTTTTAAGACGAGCAAATAAATTTGAAGCTGAAGTTCAAGTGTAGGAGGGTGACGTATAGAGACTTTATTTAGATGTGAAGAAGCATGAAACAAACCTAAAACCACTTGCAGCTGAAAATTGTAAGCTTAAAGAATATGTGAAGAAGAAGCGAAATCGGGAACGTTGATTGTGCACGGCCCTTTTGATTACTTGGTTTATTGTCTGGGTCAAGAACAGTTGAAAGTTTCTCTAGGGTGTATGTGGTTTTAGTGTTGGGAATGAATATGGGGTGTGTTGTATGCTATTTATTTTTTTGCTTTTCTAGGGTTCTAAATAGATTGATGGGGGTAGTTTTGGAGGTTGGTTTCTTTCTTTGTTCTTTTGTCATGTCTATTGTTTACTTATGTTAAATTGACACTTTCTCTATCATGTATTTTCTTATAAGAATATTGAGGATATTGCTTGAAAATTCTTTAGCAATATTAAGAGGATTTGGTAATTAAATAAAAATTATAGGAATTGCTTGCAAAAATATTGATGAAATATTGGACAAGGACCATAGATTTTGAAATTATTATGTTCTTAGACTGATCTCAAATTTTGATTGAGCAATTACGAAATTTGAAAATTTAGGGCCAAAGTCAAACTTTTTTTTATAAATTTTAGGGTTTAATTTGCAAATTCGTACTATTTGTAATAAAACTAAAAATTTAAGTTTTGGGACTATTAACCCAGAATAATTGAGGAATGATAGTAAAATAGGTAGAAAATAATATTGATTTACATAGTATGGAATGCTGTCAACCTAGACATCAAAGAAAAAGCCAAGGCATATAAAAACTCATTTTAAATAAAACCACAATTAACTTACTAAACAACAATTACACTCTTCAACTATTCCAAAGACCATAATTTAATTTTATAATATTTATGACAAATGCCTTAATCACACTACATATCATTACAGTGCTTTCATAACAAGCATTTTGCTAAATACTTCCAAATTCACCAAAACAAATAACTATATGGAAAAAGAACCATGATGTAGGGAAAACTGAAAAATTTCATCCAATCCATTTCACTAGAAAAGTAGACAATTAAATAAGTCAATACCATTTTATCACAAAAGTGGACAATTACATAAATCAATGCCATTTCATTACATAAGTGGACAACATAAGCTTTTTAAACAGACAATACCATTTCATCCAATTCAAGTATTAGCCAATTGTCAAAAACACAACCCATTCTGAAAAACATCCACACATCAAAAGGTTTTACATAAGCCTGCCAAAACATAGTCAAAACACATCTAAATTCCCTTTACATCTAATTCACATGCCAAAGAAAAACAAAAAAACTGCAGTGTGTTCTTAAACAACTAATTTCTAATATCCCACACACCAAAAACAAAAGATGGGTTTTTCAGAAGCTTAAGGATGACGGTTGAGTCGAGTGGCAAACATAAGTATTTTCATCTCCTTGCAGCCAGTAAAGACATGAAGACCATCTGATAACCATTTTATTACATTAACAGCCCAATATTGATCTCTCGGCCCTAGAATTTAAGCCTTCCCCTGATGACCATCTTCTCTTGAAGACACATGAGCAGTCCAGAAGTCATTTGGAATATCCTATAAAAACCTCGTATATGATTAGAAGCTGCTAAAGTCATATCAATAATTGATGGAAAGTGTATTAGTTGCAGATAATTTAAAATATCTTAAACTTACAATTCGTCCCTGATCAAGAGCAGTCTTCGATATTTTTGCTTCAAAACAAGGTTCATTATTCATGAACTCGTCAATCTCTCTCTTACCATAATATGCATGGCTTGCAATCCTCTTTCCATCGAAGACCATTACATCAAAAATATAATGTTCATTTTTAATGAACACGACTGAAAAATCGTCTTCAATCTTGTTGTCATCTACAAACTCTAGCCACTCGCCTGTAAACTTGGCCTACAATAAACAATAAAAAAAAATATAGTATAATACAAACAACACCAATAGAATAAGGATCCACAACATGCATATCTATTCAAGATAGAAGTAAAACTCTCAGTCATATACAGTTTCCAAAAAATGTAAACAACACATCAAGAATGAAATTATTATTCCTACAAAGAATTATACAAAAAGAATCTTTGCAGCTCTACCACATGTACCCTAATTGATTTTCCCTTAACTACCCTCAGCTAATTCTGGTTGTAAATAATACACACTTTAATTAGTTACAACTAACTATAGTTCTTATACACATTTTAATTAGTAACACCACTTTGAACAAAAAAGAACACAAATAACACAAATCGAATAAGGGTTCTTAACACGCAAAATTGTTCACACCATGAAATATAATTCATAATTAATAATACATTTCTCCGTCTACGTATGATACTGGAAAAAGGTTCATAATAATTCACTAATTTGATGACATAAATTCTTAAATAACACAAATAGAATAAGGGTTCAATTCTGGAATAATTTAACTTGCAGTGTTTTTATTAAATGATTTCGACAACTTGAATTAGATATGGAGAGAACATACCTGATCAGCGTCTTCACCAACAAACTCGACAATCACATCCCAAGTATACCCACGGGGATTACGCAAAGTAAAATCGTTACATTCAAGATCTGCAAAAAAAAAAATCACGATTTTCTTCGGGATATACTGCAATCGTGTCCAGAAGGATTTAAAAAATAATAATCAGAAAATATTCAGAAAAGAGAAGAAAATACGGATTAGAATTAGAAATTAATCACCACTGAATTAAATAGGAACATATCAACCAACAACAGTACCATAAAACGTGAACTATATAGGAGAAGAGTCTTCGTGAATGTTGGAATTAAAGTCATTGCAAATTTGGGAGAGAAGCTGCAGATCTGGGCGAGAAGAGAATTTTAGAAGATGTTGCAAGTTTGGGAACTTTTTGGTGTAAGAAATTAAGGTTAGGCATCAGTTGTTGACCAAGAGGCAATGCACGTTCGTTCACTAATGTAAGAAAGCGCGGGAAAATATTAAGCGCTTGGCCAAAAAAGGTCTGGGGTTCGAACCCCGCTGTGCTAATATTATATGCATCGATTGTTTATATGAAAATTGATGCTATTGACAAAATATAAGCATCGGTTTTGAAGTTAACAACCGATGCTTATTACCCTTAACTTCAGAAATATTATATGCATCGGTTGTCTACATAAAATTGATGCTATTGACATACTAACAACATCGGTTCTGTATTAACAACCGATGCTTATTACCCTTAACTTCATAAATATTATATGCATCGGTTGTCTATACACAAACCAATGCTATTGACATACTAAAAGGAACGGTTCTGAAGTTAACAACCGATGCTTATTAACCTTAATCTTTATATTTCTGGCAGGTAAAAAACTATGTAATAACTAGAAAGCATCTTATTGTTAAGACCATGAGATGGTTACAAAAACACATTTGGGTATTTTAGCTTTCAATAAAATCGCATCTAACTTTCTAAATAACAATTACACCCTTTAAGTATTCCAAAGACCATCCACCATTAAATTTTCTATATTTATCAATGGCTTATCACACTACAGAGTATGCCATTACAGTGCTTTCATAACAAGCATTTTGATAAACACTTCCAAATTCCCCAAAACAAATAGATGTATGGAAAAAGAACCAAATTCTATGGGAAAACTGAAAATTTTACATAAACTGATAATAAGAACAATTTACACAATGCTTTCGTAACAAGTATTTTTGTAAAAGAACCAAATTCACCAAAACAATGGGAGATCAAACAATAACAAATCAAGAATGAAACAATAATAAAATGTGTTTTTTTTCCACAAAAAAAAAATAATAATAACCACATCCACATAAAATGAGCAACCACCATAGAGATGAAGACAGTGATGAGTCGATTCCTAACCCCATCTTCAAGATGCTTCCAAGCAAAAGGATGTCTATTTATAATTGAAAAGAAAAATGAGTCATGTGTAGCTGCTATAATTTATTATGACTGAGTATATTTGTTTGGAGAAAAAAATAATCTTACACGTAAAGTATATTATTCTTGATTGTCAACCCACTCTCCTTCTCCATGGTCTGAACGAATATAACCATCTCCTAAGGTTATTAGAGGTTAATTAATACCAATGGAAAATTGTGGGGTTTTATCGAAGTGGTCGTACTCGTCTTCATTTACGACATCGCTAACACCAATAATACTCCTTTTGCTGGGGAGGACCAGAGACCACCTAGAATCGGCAGGATCTGAAACATAAAGGACTTGTTTTGCTTGTGATGCAAGTATAAATAGATCGTCCCGATAACCCGATCGACTAAAATCAACTGAAGTGGATCCCAAATCATCTACCCTCACACCCCGTCCGTTGTCGACCCAACTAAATCGAAAAAGAGGAATCTTGAACAATTTATAGTCAAGTTTCGAAATGTCCTCAATGACCCCATAGAACAACATAGAAACATCCACTGGTCCTTTACATTTCACACTCGAATAATCGCTCGTTAATGCAACTATTGAGACACCACCATTCTACAGTACACTTTTATCATCCTGACGTTTTGTGTAAAACGTATACCCATTGATGTCATAACCTTCATAATACCTCACATGTGAAGCTGGGCCATATGCTAACCACTTGAATATTTCAGTGATAGTATTAGGTGTCCTAGATAACTCTTGCATTCCTGTCTCTTTGAACCATTTATAAAATGTGCGATTATGTTCCCTGGTCACCCATATTTCATCTTCCGAAGGGTTGTGCTGTTTTAAAATGGACATGTGCCAATCGAGGTATGGATTGACCTCAGAGATGTGTTGCAATACGAGTTTGTGTGCCTGGATGCGCATTTCAGAATTTGCGAAAAATGCTTTGAGCCCAGTAGTACCTTTTCCTGCAAGCCTTCCCTAGTGACGAGATTTTGGGATGCCAATAGTTTCAAAATTCGCTAAATAATCTGTATAAAACTCAATAACCACCTCGGCAGCGTAACCTTCAATGATACTCCCTTCAGGCCGAGAACGATTCCTCACAATTCCTCTTAATATACCAATGTATCTCTCAAATGGGTACATTTACCTCATGAAAACCGGCCCACACAACTTAAATTCTCGAACTAAGTGGAAAATTAAGTGCACCATAATGTCAAGAAACGATGGAGGAAAAAACATTTCAAACTCGCAAAAGGTTTTACAACATCGGCCTGCAAATCATCTAATTTCGCAGGGTTAATAAATTTACTATAAATTGCGTTCAAGAAAAGACAAAGATTTGTTATGGTACGCCTCACATCTCTTTGTAATGAGTCTCAAATACCAACTGGTAATATGTGCTGTATTAAGATATGACAATCATGAGATTTCATACCAACCAATTTCTGGTCCTTCATTGAAATCAGGTTTTTAAATATTCAAAGAATAACCAGAAGGAACCTTGATTTTATTCAAACACTCACAAAAACTAATTTTCTCTTGTTTAGACATGGTATAACAAGCTGGAAATAGGTAAGTTCGCTTTTTTGGTGCTAACTTCTCCCGTATCTGCATTTCCACCAAGTCTTGTCTAGACTTAATACCATCTTTTGTCTTACACGGAATGTCTAATAATGTTCCAATAACACTGTAACATACATTCTTTTCAATGTGCATCACATCTATACAATGTCTAACCAACAAATGTTTCCAGTATGATAGACCCCAAAATATAGATTTCTTCTTCCAACCACCAGTTGAGACAATTTTAGAAATTTGCCGAACTCAACATCAATATATTTAACACGATCGTAAATTGCACGTCCGGATAATGGCGATCTAGCAACTCGGTCCAGAGTTTTCCCATGGAAAATCTTATTTTTTTCTATAAGGATTCTGACTTGAGAGAAAGGCCCGAGTATCCATGTACACATTTTTTTCTACCATTTTTCAGCCAAATACTACTTATCTCATCTTCACAAATGGGGCATGCCTTATCTTCTTTATTTGCATAACCTGAAAAGTTACCATAAGCTGGAAAATAACTGAACGTGCAAAATATCATGACTCGTAAGGTGAAATTTGTTTGAGTATAAGCATCAAAGACTGTCACACCCTCCTTCCATAATTTTTTCAAATCTTCAATAAGAGGTTCCAAGTGCACATCTATGTTATTCCCTGGTTGTTTAGGTCCGAATATCAACAAAGACAGCATGATGTACTTGCGCTTCATGCATAGCCGAGGAGGAAGATTATAAATTACTAAAAGAACCGGCCAAGTACTATGACGACTACTCATGTTTCCAAGTGGGTTCATTCCATCCGTGCACAGTCCAAGACGAAGATTTCTCTTCTCACTTCCAAATTCGGGAAACTTACTATTAGTGTTTCTCCATTGCAGAGAATCGGCCGGATGTCTTAGTTTTCCATCTTTTTTCCTTCCTTCAGCATGCCACTGCAAATTCTTCGCTTCCTTTGCATTTGAAAAAAAACATTTGAATCTGGGAATAATCGGGAGATAGTACAACACCTTGGATGAAGGTCCATTTTTATTTACAAAACCACCATCATCATTGTCTGTTTTTTATAGCGCGATTCCCCGCATTTTGGGCACTCCTGCAAATCCTTGAGCATTACGATATAATATGCAATCATTTGGACATGCATGTATCCTCTCGATCTCCAGACCCAATGGGCACAGCATTTTCTTCGCCTCGTAGGTTGAAGTAGGAAGCTCGTTATCATCAAGAAACGCATCTTTTAGAAGCTCTAGTAATCCCGTGAAACTTGTATCACTCCATCCATTCTTTGCCTTTTGGTTATATAGATTAAGCATGATAAATAACTCTATAAATTTGGTACATTTAGGGTACAGCGGTTTTCCAGCATCAACAGGTAATCTTTCAAACGTAGCAACATTATTGATATCACCTCCTATATCATGAAACATTTCATCAAATCGATCACTGCCTACATCCTCGTCGTTCTTTGTATTACTATCACTAGTATCATACGTAGATGGAGCTGTCGAGTGAGATGTATTATCGGTCAGAGGTAAAGTTTCACCATGCAATATCCATTGTGAATCCTTATTTAAGACCACGACGTATCAATTGGCTCTTCACTTAGGCTGTACTCCGAAATTGTCTCAGATTTTTGCAATCAACACAAGGACACACAATCGTTTCTGAATCATACTTAGTTTTATTCTCCACAGCAAATTTCAAAAATCTTTCAACCCCTTGAATATATTCAAGTGTATTAAGTCTACCATACATCCAACTTCGATCAATTATCTAACTCTACACAATTCAATTAAAAACTCAATAAAAAAACTAACAAAGAAACCAAAATTAATTTACCAGAAAACTAAGAAATACTTTTTTTTTTCTTAGTATTTAATTTTTTTTATTACTTTGTTTTCTTGAACTAATATGTATAGTGTTACCTAGGTTCATATTATATTATAATTAACATTGGGATAACAACTTCAACTTAATATAATTATTATTTGTAATATTATGTTAAGCAAACCAAAGTCGACAATCGAAAGACAAGTGTGGCTCCAATATACACCATTCATCCATTGTTTTAACTTATTTTTTTTAAGTATTATTTGCATTATCATAACTTGAATTCTTCATCAGGTCCCATTGACGATAAGATTCAGATATGGCCATGGAGTGAATTTTGTTACATAGTGAAATGCCTTAGGATGTACTATATAGGTTGAACACTCTATATTTATGTGCATCAGTAAAGTGAAATCAAATGATAATTGCATTACTCTGTTATTAGGACACATTTGTTTACTTGATGTTTTATTAGGCAATTCAATTTCAAAATAAAAGAGAACATGTATGATATGTTAACTGAACTTCAATAACAATTTTATTCCTTACAGTTTAAAAAAAAAACCCTAACTTTTATTTTATTCCTTACTATTAATTAGCACACAGTAATAATTAAAATATTGCACACAGTAACTGAAAATAGTGATTTTCATTCAATTAGCAAAAATCTAAAAAGTTACAAATGCAAAAAAGAATAAAAAATACAAATGCATGGAAAAAATTCAAGTATCGGCAGCCTTCCACTTCGTCCCCGCCTGAGAACCATCCACATAATCATCATCAAGCCGTGCGTCAAGCTTGGTGATGAGAACAAATCCGAGCTTGGAGATGGAGAGATGGAGAGAACCACCTCACCCCAATGAGCATTTATAGTGCACAAAATGTCGGTGAGTGCTTCTAACTGGTCGGCTAGGTTCTGCATTTCTGCATAACGTTCTTCCTACATTTGCGTCATCAACACAACAAGTTGCTTTTCCTGAGATTCCAATAGCTTGTGGAGCTGTCTCTCCACGTTATTTGTGATGGAGATTAAATTTTATTTAGACAAAAAGGTGCAGTTTAGTTATATTGTGATGAAGAATAATTTTTTCCACAAACAAGGGGTATTTATACAAGTTCTGAGCACCTCTTTGAATTCTCAGCGCCTTTTCAACTTCCCGATGCATCGATGCCTTTTCAATTTCCATTTTGTGAACAATAAAAACCTCTTGGAATTCTAGAATAAATAAATGTGCTGCTTCACACCTTTTCATATATATATATATAAGGGTGAGTTCAAATGGAACCATGTCATTATATGCGAATCTGCGAACTAGTGCTTTTATTATATACCAGCAGTACTTTTAATATACAATCAAAGTGTTTTATTAAACATTTCAGTTATATACACCAAAAATAATTTTATTATACAATCCTAATACTTTTAATTAAATAAGGAAATAAATAAAAAATCTAATCCATCCATTTAATTATATCTCAGGCCCATAATTGACCTTAGGTTCACATATAGGAACATGGTTCTCATTTGAACCTAATCATATATATATATATGCGGAAAAATTATATGTAAAACCATATCTACAAGAAATAAATACATACCTTGAGCAGATCAATTTGCAAAGAGACGGTTGTAGAAAAGCGCTGCACAAAGAGGCACAAAATAAGCTGCTAGGATTTTGTGGGAAATTTTGAGAATTCAATTGCAAAGATGAAAGAAATTTGGGTAGAATAATGAAATAGGTTTTGAATTTCTGTTCATCAATTACAAATATGAATATTCAATTCAGAAATTTGAGTTTTTGTTCAATAATTTCAAAAATGCCACGTTTTAGAGAAGACATGAATTCACAATATGCATCGGTTATTCTGCAAGAGACGATGCATATTTTATGAGGCCAAATGTTTTAGCATCGGTTCTGGGGGAAAACCAATGTTAATGTTTTCAAATGATACATTTTTAGTTTATTATATGCATCGGTTTCAAACAAAAACCAATGCATCAGGTTTTGAAATTTCGCTCAACCAAAATTCACTTTTTTCCCGCAATGCGTGCGTAATTTACTTTAAATAGGCATCAGTTCCAACAAAGAACCGATGCTCATATTTGGTTATAGGCATCGGTTGTCTGACCACAATCAATGCCTCTTTTTATTAAACGAAATTCCGTGATTCTTATATTATTATAAGCATCGGTTATTTTGACAAAACCGATGCTATTGATTTTTCCTGGACTTTATAGGCATCTGTTGTTTTGGAAAACGGATGCCTATAACTTTTATTTATTAAAAAAAAACCGCGCGACTTTCGGCATCAGTTTCTAGGTAACAACTGATGCCTATAACCCTTTTTTAATTATAAAAAAGACCCCGCGCGATATTAAGTATCGATTATTTACAATAACCGATACCTATAACCCTGTCCCAATGATGTTTTTTGTAGTAGTGACTTGCTATTATATCACCAAGAACTAATAATATATAACTTCAGTATACCAAGACACATCTTAATAAATGGCGGAGACAATATGGTGCTAATGATTAGGTATACGAATTAATAATATATAGTTTTAGTACACTAATTAACACATCTTTATAAATGGGAGAGACAAGGTGTGGCAAATTATTAAGTACACCCGTGTGTACGTGTCACCATACATTTTGATGGAATGAACGCTTTAAAAATGATGAATGTTTATCTGCATCAAAATAAATTTTTATATTTGTTATGATATCTTCATCTTTATTGTGATAAATTTACTTTTATAAACATATAACATGCATCAAAATGTCGATATTTTATGCGATAAAAAGGTCCATATCCGCTCTGATAAAAGTTCATCTCTAGTATATAATATTAACCTACGTTCTCACACATACACACACATATTGTAAACTATAAGAATTCTGATTATATTTCTTTTCTTGTGTCGAAAGTGATTTACAAATGGAATATATATAGAAATATACGTTGCTAATATATATGGTAAACTCATTACTACAAATCTGCCTTGATAACAGTAATGATAAAAGGATACCACTAATCTTCCTAATTACAACAATATATTTGTAACGGTCTGAAAAATAATCCTCATATTAATCCCAAGATATCCCAAGATATGGCAACGGTCAAGGCAATCCTCATGTTTGATTGCTATTACCCCCCTTCAAGCAAGAGGTTGGGTGGGAACTAACTCGAAGCTTGGACCGAAATGACTCAAAAAGTGGTCGAGCCAAACTCTTTGTGAAAATGCCCGCAATTTGTAGGTCGGGAGGTATGAAATGAGTTAATATTTTGCCTTCGGAAACCAGTTCACGAACAAAGTGACCATCGATATCAATGTGTTTAGCTCGTTTGTGGGCGATCAGATTTTGTGATAGAAAGATTGCACTTTTACTGTCACAAAAAAGAATGGGCCGGTCGGGACGTAACGCACGCAGTTCTCTAAGTAGTTGAGTTACCCAAATCAGCTCAGCTGCTGAATTAGCTAGTGCACGATACTCGGATTTGAAGCTAGAGCGAGCAATGGTCGGTTGCTTCTTAGCACTCCATGATATGAGGTTTCCACCAAGAAAAATAGAGTAGCCGTAGGTGTAATGTCGTGTTTCAGTGCATCGGGCCCAACCCGCGTCAGAGTAACCTAAAAGTGTAGTGTCGGAAGCGCGAGTAAATGATAAACCATGATCAATGGTCCCTTTAACGTAGAGCAAAATTTATTTAACTGCTTGAAAATTATCAATAGTAGGGACTTGGAGAAATTGGCTCACAAGGTTCACTGCAAACGAGAGATCGGGACGACTTATCGTCAAGTATTGAAGGGCGCCGACCAATGAACGATAAAGAGTAGAGTCTTCAAAGGCCGCTCCAGTGGAAACTAAAGTTTGCCAAGCGGCTAACGTTGTATGGACTGGTTTGGAGTCTAGAAGCTTAGCACGAGTGAGAATATCACGAGCATATTTTGCTTGACTCAAGAAAAGCCCATTAGGAGTATATGTAACTTCGAGTCCAAGGAAGTAGCTAAGGCGCCAGAGATCTTTTATCGCGAATTCCTTGTTGATGCGAGTAATGAACTTTCGAATGAGAGTATGTGAGTTCCCTGTAAGTATGACGTCATCAACATAAATAAGGAGATAGAGCGTGAGATTCCCTTGGTGAAAAAAAAAATAGTGAAGTGTTAGAACGACTACACTGAAAACCAAGAGTATTCAAAAAATTGCTCAAACGCTGAAACCAGGCGCATAGAGCCTACTTAAGCCCGTATAGAGCTTTCTTGAGGCGACAAACATGACTTGGAAGGCTTGGGTCAATATAGCCTGGTGGTTGCTCCATGTATACTGTTTCTGATAAATTACCGTTGAGGAAGGCATTTTTGACATCTAATTGATGTAGATGCCAATCTTAATTGACAGCAAGAGCTATAATGATGCGTACTGTGGATGCTTTGACAACCGGACTAAAAGTATGAGAATAATCAAAACCTGGAAGTTGCGTGCAGCTTTGAGCTACAAGACGAGCTTTTAGATGATCGATAGATCCATCAGAGAGGTATTTAATACGAAAAACCCATTTGGAGCCAACAACATTCGTATTGTGCAGTCGTTGGACTAGATCCCATGTGTTGTTATTGCGAAGAGTGGTAATTTTGTCATCCATAGCTACGAGCCATTCAGGATGCTTGGAAGCGGATATAAATCCCTTTGGCTCTTTAGAATCAAGTAAGGAGATCAGGAGCTTGGTGTGAGCAATGTCCTCAAAATATTTGGGCTTCGAAATGCATGAATTTGAGCGTGTTTGCATTGGATGATTTTGTGAAGCCGGAGCAATGACAAGTGGTGGCAAGATCGGTGGGTGCTCCGGTTGAGGGCAGGTAGGCTCACAATCAAAAGAAGTTGATACTTGGCCAGGAGATGATGTCGTCGTTGGTCCAGGAAGTGGATGTGTTGCTTGTCCAGGAGAGATGAAGGTGTTGAGCCAGAATATGCTGAGTTCGGCTCACTACAAATGGTGCAAGGCTTAACAGGCCCTGAAGAGGCTGGCGGAGATGAGCGTGAGTTGGATTCAGTGGTTTTGGGCAGAGAAACTGCTTCATTAAAAGTAAAGAATTCCATGGACGATTGGCTCGATTTGGCGCCATGTCGAGCAAAAGGAAAACTTTGTTCGTCAAACTGAGCATGCCTTGTAACATATATTCGAGACGTGGTTGGATTGAGGCACCGAAAAACCCTATGAGTGCTGCTATACCCGATGAAGACACATGGGGAACTGCGAGGAGATAATTTGTTTGTTGTATAATCTCGCAAACAAGGAAATACCCTGCATCCAAAGGGGTGAAAATTACCATAATTTGGAGTAATATTAAATAGTAATTCAAATGGAGACTTTCCATTTAGGACTAGAGATGGAAGCCGATTTATAATGAAAACAGCAGAAGTGAAAGTGTTTATCCATAAATTGGCAGAAGCATGAGCATGAAATAGCATGGCCAATCCTGTTTCGGTGATGTGTCTATGTTTTCGCTCGGCCCGACCGTTTTGAGAAGGAGTGTACGTGCATGAGATTGAATGATGAGTCCCTTTTTTCTTAAAATAATGGCGAACCTTTTTGTTTGTAAATTCTGTTCCACCGTCACTTTTAAAAGTTTTAATAGGGCACCCAAACTGTGTTTGTACAAAGGTGTAGAATTGAACCAACACATCATAAAAATTTATCTTTACCAAGCAATGGATACATCCAAGTGAAGCGAGAAAAGTCATCCAGAAAAATAATATAATAGCGAAAACCCGCAGTAGAGGGAACCGAAGAAGGTCCCCACAAATCACAGTGAACCAAGTCCAAGACATGAGAAGAACGTTTATCATTAAGCGTAAAAGACAAATGCTTACTTTTAGCAAGTTGACATGATGAACAAATTGAAGGTTTGGGTAATAAAGAAGTAACTGATAATAAACCCGATTTATTCAATAGACTAATAGTATCAAAGGCGACATGGCCAAGACGTGAGTGCCATAACTCGAAAGAAGCATGAAGGCGTTTGGATGTTAGAGCAGCAATAAGAGCATATGAACCTTGTTCCAAAACATATAAGCCATTATCACGCCGTCCTTTGGCTATGATTTCCCTGGTTTGACGATTTTGAATAGCAAAAACATTATCAGTGAAGAGCACATTAACAGGAAAATCAGATGTTAGCCTGCTAATTGAAAGCAAGTTTTTAGTGATGTGTGGAACAACAAGAACATCAAGTAGTTTAAGTTTGGGTGATATGGTAAGAGAAGCGGTATGATATATAGAGAGGTGAGCACCGTTACCAACGACAACTTGATCAGAACCCGTATAGGATGTGTGTGAATCAAAAGATGAGGAAGAAGGCGTCATATGTGCCGACGCGCCTGTATCAACATACCAGTTAGATGTGGGTGACGAGACAACACAGTTTGCGTTGAAGGCTTCCGCAAGATTCGTAACATCATTAGATTAATTGCGTTGGACAATTCGAAATCGTGGACATTTGTCCGCATAATGCTCACCACTACAAAGGAAGCAACGAGGTGGATGACGAGTTCCGGTGTTGTTGGTACATCCTTTATACGAATTATGATTATGACCACGACCTCCACGAGAAGAAGAACTACAACCACGAATTGATGACTGAGAATGAGCCACGAACGCAACATTGGAGGGATTGGTTGGGACTCCATCCGCCAAGCCATCGAAAAGAGAAAAACTTTCTACATTTGACAATAATTCAGAAAATAAGGGTAGAGGTGGTTTAGCCATGAGCGCTGCCTTGAAGGCCAAAAAAGCAAGCTCCAAACCGCGTAATAAACGATGATATTTATCTGAATCAGTAGAGGGACGACCAATCGCTGCAAGCTGGTCACAAATCTTCTTAAATTGGCGCCCATATTCACCAACAGTGCGGGACCCTCGGGCTAGACTGTGTAGTTCATTTTGGAGACTGAATTCACGTGGCTGGGAATTGCTGCTGAATGTCGACTCAAGGGCTGTCCAAACAGATCGAGATGAGGAACATCCGATCACCATGGCCATGGCCTCTTCGGTTAGAGAAGAGAGCAGTAAACTTTTGAGTTTCTGATCTTGTCGATTCCACTCGCGAAAGGCTGGGTTTGTCTCGCTTTGTCCGGCGTTGTTGGTAATTTGCGTCCCCAATAGAACCGTCAACGTAGCCAAATAAATCTTGAAAGACCAATAGGGGTTCCACTTGATTACGCCATAACAAATAGTTAGTGGACGATAATTTGACGGTGATCATGTGAACTAACGTCGAGAATGGAAGGAGATCAGTTGAGGAGGATAAAGAAGTTGCCATGTAGAGGCGGGGGGATGAAGAAAGATTTTTAGAATGAGGGTTTTAGTGCACAAAAGTTAGGCTGATACCATGTAAACTATAAGAATTCTGATTATATTTCTTTTCTTGTGTCGAAAGTGATTTACAAATGAAATATATATAGCAATATACGGTGCTAATATATATGGTAAACTCATTGCTACAAATCTGCCTTGATAACAGTAATGATAAAAGGATACTACTAATCTTCCTAATTACAACAATATATTTGTAACGGTCATAAAAATAATCCTCATATTAATCCCAAGATATCCATAGATATGGCAACGGTCAAGGTAATCCTCATGTTTGATTGCTATTACATACACTATGTGTGTGATTAATATATATAACTGTGATAAATGTATAGTTTTCATAGTATAAATTAATTGGCAAAAAATACGATTGTATAAATATATATTTCTATAATCTTAAATGTAAATTTTTGATTATATGTTATACATCTATGTGTACGTAATAATGATTAGACAAGGTGGAGCCAATGCAAACCAAGCTCACCCGTCTTCATCTGAGTAGCGTTGAAAATATTTATGAGAAAGTAGAAAAGTAGTAAATTCATAAGTGGATTTTTTCTCTCTGGCATTTTTTTTTTGTTTTGAAAAATAAACTTTGACTTAGACTCATCTCTTCAAAAAGAGTTTAAAATAGAAATTAATAGATTCATATGATTTTTTTAAACTCTTGGTTCAATCTTTGCTTTATTCTAAATAGTGCTAAAAAATAAGAAATAATAATAAATTTATTTAATTAAAAAAATCCATTGGCCAACCGATGTTTCCACCTTGCTTCCGCCGTTACATGTTACTCTGAAAAATTAAGGAGAAAATTAAATTAAAAAATGGGCAATTTATTAGGTGCACCGTGCATTACGTGATGATATACGATAGTTATACGTGATGATATATGAAAGTTATACGTGATGATATGTGACAAAGATTTAGAATTTAGGGTTTACTTTTTCATTTTAAGGTTTAGTTTTACATTTTAGTGTTTAGTTTTTCATTTTTAGAATTTAATATTTCATTTTAAGGTTTAGTTTTTTATTTTTTTTATTTGAATTTCCATTTTAGGATTCAGGCAAAAATCTATCATTCTAACAGTTATATGTGATGATATGTGTTAGTTATATTTGATGATATGTGCCAGTTATATATGATGATATATGATAAAAATTTAGATTTAGATTTTAATATTCAATTTTAGGGTTTAGTTTGTCATTTTAGGGATTAGTTTTATATATGATGATATATGATAAAAATTTAGATTTAGATTTTAATATTCAATTTCAGGGTTTAGTTTTTCATTTTAGGGATTAGTTTTTTATTTTTAGGGTTTAATATTTGTTTTAGTTTTTTTTTTAATTTTAAGATTTTAATTTTAGTTTAGAATTTCAATTATTTGTGATGATATGTATCAGTTATATGTGATGATATGTACGAATTATATATGATAATATATATATAAATTATATGCGATGATAAATTAAATTATCAGGTGCACTTTGCAAGGTGCACCAGGGTCCATGATACACCCTCTCAAAAAAAAAGTCACAGAAAAAAGAGAACAAAAATTAATAACACATTATTGAAAATATAAAATATAGTACTACCCGTGATGTTTAATATTATTACATAAGAAAAAGAAAAGCACGTATCATATAAAATTGCAAAAATACCCAGTCGAGGAGTGCATCTGTGATTTTGAAAGATAATTGGATGTTTCCTTAATTAGGTACAGCGCCTTTATTAAATCTTGAACGTCAAACCAGATTCCTCAAGCTTACACTCCATTATCTTCGTGATCCGTTCCTAAACTTCGTGCCATGTCAGCACTCAAATAATTCCTCCAATCTCCAACTTCTCCCTTCCTAAACAAGGAACTAGTCTTCACTATACTGCGAAACTTTCCCTTTTTGTTAACCTCCAAAATCTTGAGATTGTTGATGCTGCAAAGCCTCACGATCTCTTCAATCACCCCTTGTTTGTCTTCCTCCTCAGAGAAAGGGTAGCCCATAAACGCCGCAATCTTTTTCACGTAAAATGATGTATCCTCTTGCAGATCCTCGTACTTTAGAAACAACACTCTCTGGGGATCCTCCAAATGCGCTTTCCAGTAACCGAGCACGTGGTCCCAAATGGTCCCGGACATATAAATCCCCTGACAAAATATGTCCAAAGCCTCATCCAGACCAAGTGGCGGTGGGCCCGCATCGTCATATCCTTGGCCCAACTTGTTGTCGAGGGAGAAATGGCGGTACGAGACGAACGTATCCAGAAGGTTTCTGCAGATGTATATAATCTCACACTCAGATTCTTCGCGGATAGACTCGGGTAGGGTTTTGTAAGAGATGTGAGTCGAGATGATTCTCGGGCTCGGAAGATGTTTGAGATGATCAGGATCGTCGTACTCCAAGAAAGGCACGAGCTTGTGAGGGTTAGAATTGAGTAAAGGGCTTTGACCATCAGCGATGGTGTTGCGGCCGGCTATTGAGACCGCAAGGGCTTTCAACCAGGTGGTTCCTGATTTTGGAAAGCTTGCTAATAATAGGTCATTGTTTTCGGGTTTGAATTGCTTGAGAGTGGATAGTATAGATCGGAAAAAGCGTAACGGAAGCCAAAATCCGTTGTATTCAACAAGGGGACAGCCATCCCAGTTTTTTTGTTGGTCAAGTGTTTGGAGTAGCAGTAAGAAATTAGGATCATCATCATGTTTTTGCTCCATCTTTTTTTCCCCGTTTTTTTTCCTTTTATTGTTACTCTTCATGCTTTGATCATTTTATAATGTGATTAGCATCAGTAGGATCGGCAAGTGGGAACAAACCCTTAGGACCTGTTTTCATTCTCGTATTCTAAATTTTGAGTATTAAGAATTATGTTAATAGTAAGATTTTCTTTTTTTTTTTTGTTATAAATGATACGACTTCAAATATCGAATCGATCAAATATAGTAAAAAAGTTGACAAACAGGTTGTTGAATAATATAAGTGGGCACTAACAGGTCGCTAATTAATATAGTAAGAATGAAGTAAAAGAGGTAAAAAGTATGTTTGGTGGACAAAGCTGATAAATTAGTTGATAACTGATAAGTTAGTTCAGAGTTTATACCTGATAGCTGATGACTTATAGCTAGAAAATTAGGTGATCTAAATAAAAGTATTTGGCAAATTTAGCTGATAAGAAAGTACACTAAAATACATGTTTAAAATAATAGTGTTAATATTATTTTATTTATTTTTATATAATATTAGCATTTTAAATTTAATTATTATTGTTTCTATTAACAAAAATTTCGCTATATACATATATGTATATAAAAAGTAATTTTCAATAATTGCAGATTTTTTTTTCTATTATACGCCAATTTATAGTCAATCTAATAATAATAATAATAATAATTCTTAGATATTCATCTAAAAATTAATAAAGTGGTGAAATTAGAAAAAAATTAAATACCTAAAAATAATAGTGTAATTTAAAAAAGGACTAAAATAGGAATAAAATAAAAAAAAAACTCCATGAGTTTATTTGAAACGCTTGTAATAGTAGCACGTGAGATAAGTTCAGAGTTTTCAAATAAACTCATGCAACCAGACAAGGCTTATTTAAATACAAAGAGCTTATAAGTTCTCTAAATAAGATATAAGCTAGCTTATTATACTTACCAAATATAAACAAAATGTTCTAGGTCCCAACATATATTATGATAATATGTTAATATGGTTTTATGGTTAAATATTATTATGGGGCCCCATTAGGTCAGTAAGATGGTAATAATAAAGGTTTTATGATTATTATAAAATTATGAAAAGTAGTATGGGATAGTTTTTTAATTATGGAGATTGAATACAATTTTGAGATTTTATCTCTCTTTGGGAAGAAACCCAATTGGTTGGTGGATAAGTTTAAATAATCTTATAAATATGGAACTCACGCTCTTATTTTCAGGTCTCACTTATTTTTATCACTTTAATATGGATACTGACTTAAATATCAGAGGGCCTATGTCAGGGCTATCCGGCTTAGGTTTCGTTTTCCAGGTCGCTCGAGTTCAAGAAGGAAGTTCGAGGAGCAGCTATCTCTTTCTTAGTGTGGCAATCTTTTTGATCGTACTTCTATGGGAGTACAAGTGATATCAAGTCATTAGGCGAAATACGTGAGAATACGCAATTTAATCGATCATGGAACCCTGTTCTGCATTTAATTGTGGTATTGTTTTCGTATTTTTAATTAAGATTTTATATTATTTTTATTAGTTTTTGAGTCCATTAGTTAGTTTTCTAGGTTGTTTTTCTTGTTTTATTGTTTTTCGTGTTTCTTGTTGATTTTATATGTAATTTGGTTATATAGGTTCAATTGATTTGAGAATTGGTGAAATTCTTGGGTCTTTATGTTCAAAAATTCCTATTTTATAGGCCAAGGCATTGAGGACAAAAATTCATTCCAAGCCGTGCCAAATTTGGTGCCAAGAGCAAGTTCGAAAATGTCAAAATTTTCTGGAATGCTCGCCATGGCAAGCCAAAATTGACATCAAGGATACCGCTGACACTGGGTACATTGCCGACACTGGGTTACCCAGTGTCCCCACCCAGCACGCCCGTGCGCCCGCAAGCTGCTGACAGAACCTGGCAGGTATTGCCCGCAAGCTACCGACAGCAACCAGCGCCTGCGCCAACCTTCACGCCAGGCGTCGCGCCATCCGCTCGCCAACCCACTCCAGGCGTTGCGCCATCCGCTCGCCAACCCACGCCACACCTCATGCCCACGCCCACTGTTTTGCATGTAATTGTTGTGTTTTTCTTCATGTTTTTAGATAGATTTTTATTTTAATTTTAGTAGTTTTGAGTCGTTTTTCATTAGGTTTTTAGGTCGTTCTTCTTGTTTTATTGTTTTTCGTTTTTCTTGCCAATTTTATATTTAATTTAGTTTAATTGGTTCAATTACCTTGAGGTTTGGTGAAATTCTTGGGTTTTTATGTTCAAAATCTCTATTTATAGGCTAAGGCATTGAGGACCAAAATTCAGGCCAAGAGAGGCTAAAAAATGCCCAAACATTCTGGAATGCTGGCCTAGTCTCGCACCCTCTCGCGCCCGCTCGCGCCATCCCGCCTAGCAGCGCCCGCACGCGCCCGGCATCTCCAGGCAGTGCCCGCCAAATTCGGTGCAAACTAGTGAGTAGCCTTGTGTGATTTATCGGCTTGCTTATTTTTATGGAAATTGCATTGAGGAGGTTTGATTTTGCTCGTACATGATTT
>BMAC01000030.1:253291-296275 GCA_014905375.1 Phtheirospermum japonicum | reverse complement strand
GCGCACAGCTCCCGCGCATCACCCAGCGCCTGCGCGCAGCGCTCGCTCGCCTTGCCTCGCGCTCACTCGCGCCACACAGCGCCCAGCGTCGCCAACCCTCGCCAGGCCTCGGCTCGCCAAGCTTCGCCCAGCGCCCACGCCCAGCCAGCCTGCCGGCCACCTGCGCCCAGGCTCGGCCATGGCCGAGCCACATCGAGCCATGGTCGAGCCATCTCGAGCCATATCGAGCCAAAATGTGCCAAAAAGCTAGCCAAGGGTCTAGGAAGGTGCCTCCGGGTCAAACTTGGTCAAACCCGGGAATTTTAAGCCTCTAAGGCTATTTTGGCCCATTTAAACCCAAATTAATGTAATATAAATAGTAGACTTCTTTCATTTGGTAAAACACCTCTCATTTTCTCCCAACCCAAGCATGGGTTTGGGATTAAAAATCCTCTCTCTAGTTTTTAAGATCTAATTTCTCAATTCGAAAATGACCTCGAGGCACATATATCACCCTTGTTCCGGCCATATCCATATATTTAAGCTACTTTAAAAATTCCATATGAGCCCCCTTGAGCCTTTATCCCATTTCTTGTTATCCGAGCTCGATTTTAGCTCTTGTATCTTTGCAAATTGTGAGGTGAGAGGGTGTGTTGTTAGTTGACAATAAATGTGAGGAAAATCGATTGTGAGTTTCGGGTTTTGAGTTGCTTATAAAAAAAAGAAAAAAAAAAAGAGAAAAACAAAAACAAAAAGAGAATAATACTCCAACACAAGTCACGAAGAGTGACAAAGCGTGCATTCAAGTGTAAAGCCTAATTTTCAAAAAGGCTAAGTTTATCAAAAAGAAGCAAATTCATAAAGCTTCTAGGTGTTGTGAAAATAAAGTCGGGAGAGAGTGTGAAACTACAAAAGGGTTTCCAATGAGAGTTTGGTAAACTTGGAAAGGTGAAGCGATCATAAGCTTCGGGTTTTAGAAGATAGGATTTTGTGTATTATTGATCACGTTTGATCGTGTGTTAGCCACTATATCCAAAAGTTCCATACCTTACCAAAGAGCCAACATTACAACCCTAAATAAAGACCTCTTTCGATTCTTATTTGGTCATGTACTTGAGCAATTTCGAGCGTCCGATTTGTGAAATCTTGACAAGGTGCATGTATTAACCGACTTGAGCGTAAACACGTCCTATATACACTTGAGCGAATTGAGCGTACAACCTTAAAATTTCCATTTGTGAGGAAGTCATCGATTTGGCTTGCATTTGAGAAAGAGTAATACGAGCAATGCTTGACGATAGCGAGTTTATGATGATACTTTCATCATATAAATAAGGATAAGTACAAAGGTTTCTCGTTTTTACATAATGTTCATTGCATGTACACTCTCGATTCTTTTCGTTGTTCGAGGACGAACAAACCGATAAGTGTGGGGTAGTTGTTTTGCATGTAATTGTTGTRTTTTTCTTYRTRTTTWTAGATAGATTTTTATATTRATTTTAGTAGTTTTRAGTCGTTTTTCRTTAKGTTTTTAGGTCGTTYTTCTTGTTTTATTATTTTTCGTGTTTCTTGCCAACTTTATATTTAATTTGGTTTAATTGGTTCAATTACCTTGAGGTTTGGTGAAATTCTTGGGTTTTTATGTTCAAAATCTCTATTTATAGGCTAAGGCATTGAGGACCAAAATTCAGGCCAAGAGAGGCTCAAAAATGCCCAAACATTCTGGAATGCTGGCCTAGTCTCGCGCCCTCTCGCGCCACCCGGCGCCCCGCCGCGCGCCAGCTCGCGCCCGCTCGCGCCATCCCGCCCAGCAGCGCACGCACGCGCCCCGCATCTCCAGGCAGCGCCGCGCGCGCCGCAACTCGCTGGGGCTCTGCCAGCGCCCGCGCATCCCCCAGCGCCTGCGCGCAGCGCTCGCCAGCCCTCGCCTTGCCTCGCGCTCACTCGCGCCACACAGCGCCCAGCGTCGCCAACCCTCGCCAGGCCTCGCCCTGGCTCGCCAACCCTTGCGCCAAGCTTTGCCCAGGCCCCAGCCTGCCGGCCACCTGCGCCCAGGCTCGGCCATGGCCGAGCCACATCGAGCCATGGTCGAGCCATCTCGAGCCAAAATGTGCCAAAAAGCTAGCCAAGGGTCTAGGAAGGTGCCTCCGGGTCAAACTTGGTCAAACCCGAGAATTTTAAGCCTCTAAGGCTATTTTGGCCCATTTAAACCCAATTAAATGTAATAGAAATAGTAGACTTCTTTCATTTGGTAAAACACCTCTCATTTTCTCCCAACCCAAGCATGGGTTTGGGATTAAAAATCCTCTCTCTAGTTTTTAAGATCTAATTTCTCTCTCTTAGGTTTTAGATGCAATTTCAAGCTTTCATGTAATTTCCTTTTCTAGATTAGATTTAATTTCAAGCACCTCCTTGGGTTTTGTAAGCCTAAGAAGAATCCAAATACTCCTTTGGATTGTTACTTTTGGTGCAATTTCATTCAAGCTTTGTTTCATTTCTTAATTCAAGTAAGTTTCCTTTCAATTTAATGTTTTATGCTTTATTTCCATGCTTTGTTCTTCATTTCCATGCTTGTTCTTCATGTTATGCTTTTTGCCTTAGCACCTTGAATTCATGATGAAACATGTGAATTGACTATGGATTCTAGTTGAGTGACACACCTAGGCTATAGATCGGGTCCTTGATCGTCATGATTTTGAGTTTTTCCTATGCTTTATTTTGATTTTTATTTTCATGCATAGTTTTAGCTTAAATCCGAGATCTAGACTTCGTTGCTTGTTATTTTATTTAAAATTTTAAACTTTCACGTCAACTTTTATTACTCTTTCCATTCATGCTTTCAATTTTTGTCAATTTGCATTATTTGAGTTTTTATGCATAGTTGTACCTTGTGCTTGCATGCTTGTACTTGGTGAAACAATGCATTTTCTCACTTATTTCCTTTATTGCTTTGTATTTCCTATTTGAGGCATCCGTCGAGGCATCCTACCAACTTGCTATTTCTATTTCTAGCTTAGTTTAGCTATTTTAATTATTTTATTTTTATTTTCCTTTTATTTTCCAAGCTTGAAACACATTGAAACCTTCAATCGAATCGAATTCCGATATTACCAAACCATGAACCCGTTGATTCATTTCAACACCACGAAAACTATGAAAACACCCACGCCCAAGCCTGCCGGCCACCAGCGCCGAGCCAAAATGAAGCAAACCTAGCCCAATCAAGCCAAAAGGCTAGCAATGGTCTAGCAAGATAATTTCTTGGTAAAACTTGGTCAAATTCGGGAAATTCAAGCTTTTTTTGGCTAATTTGGCCCATTTAAACCCAATAAAAAATCTAGTATAAATAGAGGACAACTCTCATTTTGTAAAGGATCACACCTCTTCCCAACCCAAGTTTGGGTTTGGGATAACTTTATCTCTCTAGATTTAATTTTCAAGCTTTGCCTTGGGTTTGTAAGCCTAAGAAGAATTCAAGTACTCCCTTGAATTTTATTTTAATGCAATTTAATTCAAGCTTGTTACTCTTTTCCTTTAATTTAAGTAAGCGTTCTTTCAATTTTATGTTTTGTTCTTTAATTTAACGCTTCTTCTTCATTTTTTTTCTTTTTGCCTTAAGTATTAGAATTATAGTTTAATCTTGTAAATTGGCTATGTAATCTAGTTGAGTGACAAATATAGATCATAGACCAAGTCCTTGATTGGTTTAATTTCAAGCAATTTCATATGTTTCATGCATGTTTTTCATATTATGCTTTTAGTCTTAACTACTTGATTTCTTGTTAGATCTTAAGAATTGGTTATGGAATCTAGATGAGTGACACGTCTAGATCATAGATCGAGTCTTGGATCATTTTCATTTTAAGTATTTCACGTGCTTTATTTTGAATTAAATTTTCATGCACAGTTTTAGCCTGAATCCTAGATCTACTCTTTGTTGTCTGTTATTTTTCATAAAGTTTTAAACTTTCTCGTCAACTTTTATTTCTTTATCCATTCATGATTTCAGTTTTTGCTTATTTGCATTATTTAGAATTTTATGTCCATGCAAGCATGGTTGTAACTTGTGCTTTCATGCTTGTACTTGATGAAACATTGCTTGTTCTTACTTAATTTTCATTATTGTTTGTATTTTCTATTAAGGCACACAAACGAGGCATCCGACCAACTTTCAATTTCATTTCCTAGTTTAGTTTAGTTAGTTTAATTGCTTTATTTCCATTTCCCTTTTATTTCTTCAAGCTACAAACACTTTGATTCGGCAATTGAATCGGTTTCTGATAATATGAAGCCAAATGAACATTTATTTCCAAAACCACTAAAACCTAAACTTCAAACCCTCGCAGACAAGTTCTAATTCTCTATGGCCTTCGAAATTGATGGTATGTTTACGTATCATAGTTGAAAATTCACATAAACATGCATACCTTATTAATCACGAAGAAGGGGAAGCCAATTTTAAAACCATATACCCTATTATTATTGGTGGAATTATTAATAGGGTATATTTAACATTAATGACTAAAAAGCTATTGTATAAGAGTCTAGGCAAGTACACCGGTCATTTATAGTGTATAGCTCTAGAGCACAGGATATCGTTCCCACGCAAAAAAGGAGAAATCATGTTTACAAATTTTAGTCTTCAAATCAAAGATAAAATTACTTTCCTAGCAAGTCTTCGAAGTATTTGTGAGGTTTTCTTCAAGAACTTCTTCAATCTCTTCTCGTACTTTTCTTGCTTGTTATTATAATCTTCAATAGCCTCCAAAATTATGTTAAAAAAACATCCCAGAGCTCTTATTTATAGTTCCCCAAGTGTTTTTCCTAATAGCCCTTCGAAAAATAGAGAAAACGGGGCCCAAAACTATAAAATCGCACTATTTGGTCAGAAACATGGCCAGCAGGACGAAAATGCAGCTAGAATTGCAAAAATGGACCATCTGGTAAAAAACACAGTCGTGTTTAAAAACACGGCCAGGCCATATTTTCGCCCGTCCTTCTCTTTTTTAGTTTTCCTTTGCGCTGTGAAACATGGGCGTGTTTTAAAACACGCCCAAGGCATGTTTGCCTTGATTTCTTAATATTTTAGCTCTGTTTGCGCCTTTAACTTCCCGTTTCATCCCTTTGACTCATTCTCTTGTATACACGATTATCATTGCCCTCTAAGTTCTCTCAAATTCACTCCTCTTCAACGCTCCTACACAAATACAACCCAAAAGTGAAAAGAACAAGAAACGCCATAATAACTACCAAAAGTCACACAAATAACTCTATATTAAACACATAAAAACTACTAAAAACATGCATGAAGTTATGATTATCAAACTGCCCCCAACTTAGAAATTTGCTTGTTCTCGAACAAAATAATCTAAAATTGAAGAAAGCATAATGACAACCTAAAGGAAGACCACATCTTCAACAACTACAATTACTTCATTAACCATCAAATCAATAAGTAAGTACGTAAATACTAATAATAATAATAATAATAATAATAATAATAATAATAATAATAATAATAATAATAATAATAATAAATGAAAACTATAAAACTAACACAACAAGTCAATTCTCAATAATCGAGTTAACGAACAACGAAGTGAACCAACAAGTTCTCACGAGATCACTCTTTTCACTCAAGTGTATAGGCGATTATGTATATAGAGCTCTCAGGTCACAAAACACTGAAACATTGTTCACATATGCTTGAAAGGCATGGATGCCAAGGGATAACGGGTTGTAATGAGGCTAGGGTGGAGAGTGGGTAAAGGGAATTTATATAAGTTTAATATAATCGAAAAAACACATAAAGACACCTTCTAAGAAAAACTAAAAATATAATAAAAACATAAAAAATAAAATAAAATTTACGGGTAAAAACACTAAGTAAAACACAATAATCTATAAACTAAGAAATACATTACACCTCTATCACGTTTTGTTTATTTAAAAAAATCATAATAACTTCTTCTTTTTTTCCTGTAGAGTGACAAACTATCGAGGAGTAAAGAAACTCGCCAAAAATACTCCAACATGGCCCACATCAGGAGATGGACGGATAAAATTTGTCCAAAATGCTCAAATCGGACGGAGTAGGATTAGTGGTATAAAATCCCAACAAAACAAGTCAATTGTCCAGGGACCACCAAAAATGCGTTTTTCCCCGGGACCATACAAACCAAAAAAAAAAAAAGGCCCCCCGACAATAATAGGATCGTGTGATCTTCGGATTATCAAAGAATGTGCTACTGCGAAGAGGAAATTTCAACAGCCAGCAGAATGGCAATAATGCAAGAATTGACTTAAGCAATGACTTCAATAAAATTATAAGAGATGTGAAGTCTAAATTTCAAATTCGCCACACTTCTATAAATTCAAGAGTTGGAGGAAGCAATAGGTATCGCTTATTACCTTCTATTTTCTCATAATAATAAATAAAATCTAAAACCGAGTGTTTGGAGTACAAGAATAGAGAGTGTTTTAATAAGTGTTTGTATTAGTGAGTTTATGTATTTTCGAGTGCAAGCCTTCTCTATGAGAGGTTAAAAGATTATATCTTCCCAAAATGAGATCACTGATGTAATAAATTGCTTTCAAGTTTTTAATAAAATAGAAGATTTTGCTCAACTTGTTCACTATATTTTAATTTGTCTCTATATCAAAGTATCTCGTACGCCTAGAGTAGGAAACAAACCAAGGCTATGCTAAGCAGTTGTTAAAGGAGTTGGATAACTTGTAGTTCAAATTTCTCTAAAAGAAAGTTAGACAGTGAGAAACCTTATGTAAAGCGAACTAGGGACGGTAATTTTGCGGCTGGTTGTGTCACAACCCATTTAACCAGAACTAATTCGGTCAAAGAGATGTATAAATTATAGAGACATTTTAAAATTAACGGAAGCACGTTCAGCCTGATATGGCCGTAATAGACTACACCTGTTATTAGAAAATAAAATAAAAATGACAAAAAAGAATTTAAAATTATAGTATTCGATATACTTATCATGTACACGGATTAGACATATCGTCTACTATTTTCTCACAAGTGGATTGGTGTGTAAAAATCAAGAACATTTCAGTCACTTAAGATAGAAAATATATTTTTTTATAAGATAGTAAAAAAATAAATAATAAATTCTTAAACTTTATGTGTAATTTAAAATTTCTCCCCAAAAATCACCTACTCTTAGAATTCCCCTAGAAACATTTGATACTAATAATAAGACTCATTATTATGTTTTTTTCTCAAACATCTATTTTCTTCTTTAATTTATAACAAGAAGTTCATTTAACATTGTTGCCTCAAAGTAGTATTTTAGGAATATGAGTTTGCTGCGGAGAAGTTTCATTTCTGTAATGGTAAGAATATTCTTATCATTTAGATAGCTCAACTCAAATATGTTTTTACCAATTACTTGAACATCAATTTCAAATTAGTTCTTTGTTTCTTTTTCCAATCAATTCCTAAAGTATTTTTAAGTTTTATCATGATAAATGACTTTATGTAGAATTGTCCGCAAATATTCCTACATGACTAACTGGCAAGGCATAACTAACTACCAAGCTAGTTGAACAAAATATAGACAATACGATTGATATAATATCATTAAATCATACCTAAGTACTGATTACGATTAAATACGTACCTAACTAATTAATTAATTTTTGCATGTCACATTTCACACGCAAGCTTTGATTGGCAAATTAAAGTGTTCCCTTTTATAATGCTGCGAAGCCCCACAATTTATTACACGCATCTAGCTAATAGCATTCATGCATGCTATATTAATTTATGTGATACTGATTGTATTAAATAAAGTTCATAAAGTATTATTATTAGGAGTTCTCGTTAAGTAATTTATAATTACACGTATCACTAGTTATTATAATTTAGTGTAAAAAAAATAAAAATATAAATTATAATCTTATAAAAACGAGGATATAATATAATATATTTATACATATGTAAGTCATGCTTATGATTATAATTTGAGTGAATGTATTTATATATTTTCTTTAGTGATATTATGATTAGTATATACATATAAAAATTTGTTCTTATTTAATTATACGTGATAATATGTGATAAAAATTTAGAATTTAGAATTTACTTTTATTTAGGGTTTAGTTTTACATTTAAGGGTTTAGTTTTTTATTTTTTATTTAATTTTTCATTTTAGGGTCCCGAAAAAAATCGATCATTCTACCAGTTATAAGTGATGATATGTGTTAGTTATATGTGACGATATGTGTCAGTTATATATGATGATATATGATAGAAATTTAGGGTTTACAGTTTAATATTCTATTTTGGGGTTTAAATTTTCATTTAAGGGTTTAGTTTTTTTATTTTTAGTGGTTGATTTTTTGTTTTAGGTTTATTTTATTCATTTTAGGATCATAAATTTTAAATTTAGATTTTCAATTATTTGTGATGATATGTATCATGTATATATGTGATGATATGTACCAATTATATGTGATAAAATATATTAAATACATGATAAATTAAATTATTGAGTGCATAGTATAATGACTCTCGTCTCCAACAAAGACTAATTTGTGAGTTAAAATAATAAAAACGGCTCTAATAGCATGTTTGATTTAGAATTTTGAATTAAAAGAAGAAAAAGACATAGTTCCCTAGAGAATAAACCAATTGCCATTTCTTTAATCTGGTTGGTGGTTGTACGCAAAGTTGAGGATGAGTCGGATTTTAATGGTGGAAAGGATTGAGGTGGAGGTTGGGGTTAGAGATGGTGGGGGTGGGCTGAGATGGCAGCGGAGGATAGTTCAAAAGGTTGCAGAAAAAAGAGAAAAAAAATAAGGGGGAGGGAGAGGAGAAAAAAAATGGGCTTACAAATTTACCCTTACTGTAACTAAATTAATACAGACTCTCTTCTACGAATTCATATTTCACCGCAAAAATTAACTGTAACAAAAAGAAAATTATCGTTTTCAAATAATCCCCCAAATCAAATCTGCTATTATACTTATAAATATAATTGAAGATGATCGTTACAATTCCCAAAATATTTAATAATTAGTTCGAATTTCATACTTTACTTTTAAAATTATATACTAATTTGGAAAAGCCTTCACAATTTCCTAAAGATTCCATATTCAGTTCGAATTTCATACTTTCCTTTAAAGTTCATCGTTACAATTCACAATTCCCTAAATATTTCATACTCAATTTGCATTGAATTACATGCTTGTTTTTTTAGGATATCATACTAATTTGGAAAATCCTTTTAGAATTCCATACTAATTTAACGAGATTTGATTAAGTTTTTTACTCTATTTCCAGTTGGCCCTGTCACCTAAATCGGCGTCACATCCCTCCCAACCAACTGCGCACCACCATGCCCTATAATTCTATAAGGGCAATAAAGACAATGTCCTTTATAATTTATTAAATAATATTACTAATTTGTCTTAAAAGGGAGAAAACAAATTGAGATGATTAAATGGCAATGAAAAGTTTTAAATTGGCACTAAATGGGAGTTTTCCTTGAAAAAAAAGAGGAAAGTAAAACGTAAAAGAAAAGAAAAGAGAAAAGGAAAAATAAAAATAAAATAGATAAGATCAGTAAATTTAGTAATATATTTGTTGTTTAGTATTTTAAATTGAATGATAATAAATAATTGCATAATCACGTCGTAATCTAAATAGCCGAAATGAATAATTTTGGACTCATTTTGATAATTTGGCTAACTTTGTGGCTTTCTTGACGGCTTTCTTGACGGTTAGACCCGCCAGGAAATGGCCGTCAGTATTCCTTGCGGGTTTGGCAGTCAGGAATATCTGATGCCATCCTGACGGGTTTGGCCGTCAGCAGTCCTGGCGGGTATGTGTCCGTCAGTATTGCTTGCGGGTATTGGCCGTAAGAAAGTTATGAAATATACTAACAGCCTACCCGTCAGTAGGACGTCAGTAAGGAAATGAAAATATTATTAAATTTTCTAATATATTAATTAATAATTAAATTAAAAAAATAATAAACAAATAAAATTTTAGATAATCCAAAATAAATTATCCACTAATTAAAAATCAAAACAAATTCTACAATAATTAAAAATCAAAACAAATTATCCATATATTTCAAAGTATAAAAAAAAATCCCGAATTATCCATCCATCTAACTATCACCACCATCGAATGTCGGATCAGGGGGAGGTTGAGTAGAAGGCTGATGAGACATGGCCAGGGCAACAACGGCTTCAATCTGCTGACGAAGCGCCAACTGGTAACGCTCCAGCTCCTCGTGGATCCGCTCAATCTCCAGCGCCTGCTCCTGGCGGATCCGCTGAATCTCCTGGTTGGCTAGCTCAAGCTGCGTCTGCTGGGACTGGAGCTGCGTCTGAAGCTGACGAACATCGGCGTGGAGGTGGAAGAAGTACTGTCCTTCTGAGTCTTCTTGAAGCATCGAAGGCCATAGCGTCGATCCTTCTTAATCCCGACAACCTGTAGATAGACCTCGTTCGACTCTACCTGAGTGTTTCTATCATCAGACGACGCGGCACGCCTCTGCTCCAAAGCCCTCATATAGTCCTCCTAATATCAAAATTTTTAGCTATTATTACTAAACAATTTTTATCCGATTTTATACTAAATAACTTAGATATATATAATATATAAACTTACTGCTATCCTCTGGGCTTTGGGATCAGTAAATGTGTCGTCGGGACTTCGATACAAGTTTATGTAATACAATAACAAAAGAGAAAGAATGGAAGTAATTAAATGAGAATATTATTAATTGATTGAGGATATGTTGGTCAAATATTATGTTCCTTAATTTTAAATAAAAACTCTAAAACGACACTTATTAAGAATTCGAGGGAGTACAATGAAACCATATTTTCCTAATTATTTACTAAATTAACCCATAACTATCTAATTATATACTTTGTTTTCCTAAAAATTTACCAATTTAAACCTAATTTCAAAATTATTTACGATTAGACACCTAATTTGAAATTAAACTTTTATTTCAAAATTAAACTCTATTTGAAACCTAATTATTAAACTAGAAAATAAAAATAGAATTTTAAATATATTTTTATTTAATTTAAAAATATTTTAAAAACTATAAATTTATTTTCAAATTAAAATAGAAACAGAATGATAAATTAACTACAATTTATATTAAAATTATTAAAATCCCAATCCTAATTTAAAAAAAAAACAAATTTTTATTTAAAAAAAAAGGTTTATTAAATAATAAATATATACCAAATTAAACTCTAATTATATAATTATTCCTAAATTAGACCCTAATTATATAATCAACCCATAATCAAAGAATAATTAAGTAATTAACCCCTAATTTAATTATAATTAGGTAATTAAACCATATTTGAATTATAATCACATAATTAATCCCTACTTTAATCCTAATAATGTAATAACCTCTGATTGAATCATAATTATATAATAAATTCCTAATTTAATCCTAGTTAGGTAATTACCCGTAATTGAATCATAATTACATACTTGATCATAATTATGTAATTAACTCATACTTTAATCCTAATTAAGTAATTAATTCCTAATTGACTCATATTACATAGTTAACCCTTAAATGCGTGTAATTACATATTAACCCCTAATGTAATTATAATTATGTAATTAACCACTAATTTATTTTAATTACATAAAAAACCTGAATTTCAAACCCTAATCCCTAAATAAACACTAAACTCTAACCTTGAACGCTAATTATCTACTAATTATATAATAAGTCAACAAAAGATACACCAAAAATATACAAAAATATAAAAATAAAAGTGAAAAACTAACAAAAATGAAACTAGACTTACCTCTTGAATCTGGCGGCGCTCGGTTACAGGCAGTGGTGGAAGTTGGGCTGAGTTTGGAGACTGGAGGTGGCGAGTGGTGAAGGCTGGAGCATGAACTGGTGATGGTGGATGCGGCGGCTGTAGGTCGGCTGTGATTGGAGCAGTGGGATGGCGGCTGTGCGGCTGGGATTCTTGGCGGCGACGGGAAGCGAGAGCGACGACAGCTGCGAGGCGGCGGCGATGAGTCGGCGACGGGGGCAAGGGGTTGGGCCAGGAGACGAACGACGAGGTCCAAAACTACCATTTACACTTTTTTCAATGCCATTTTATTATTATCTTTTAATTTGTTTCTATCTATATTTTCTTTCTTATATTTTCCTCCTCTTTTACTTAACACACCTTTTTCATTTCATTTTATTATAATAATTATCTTTAGATGTCTCTCTCCAAAAATAGACTTATAAAAATACACCATGTATTAAAGATGATCTTAGGTAGTGTTCTATTTTGGTGTCCTGGGAGTGGTTCTAGGCGTGTAACGGGTAGGGTAGGGTCGGGTACTATAATACTCGTACTCTACCTGACATTATATTGTCATCGAGTAAGGTATGGGTATTTACCCGTCTAATATCGGGTATCCATCGAGTAAACGGGTATACGAAAATATTAATTAAATTAAATTATTATTTAAATAAAATAATTTTTTTAATTTCTTATACCAATATTAATTTAGTAATATAAATCATAGTTATTATATACATATATATATATGGGTGGGTTCAAATGGGAACCATGTCATTATATATGAACCTGCGAACTAGTGTTTTTATTATATACCTGTTGTACTTTTATTATACAATCACAGTACTTTATTGATATTTTAGTTATATCCACCAGCATTATTTTTATTATACAATACTAAAGCTTTTAATCAAATAAGGAAATACACAAAAAATTTGATCCATCCAGTTCATTAGATCTAAGGCCCATAATTGACTCTAGGTTCACGTAAGAATATGGTTCTCATTTGAACCTAATCCTATATATATATATATATATATATATATATATATATATATATATTATATATATATATATATATATATATATATATATATATATATATATATATATCATGGTGTACTATAATTTGGTTGAATTATTCTATTCATTAAAGAAAAAGAAATCTTAAATTTTTAAATTATTTTAAAAAAGTGTCATTCAAAAATATCATTATTGTCTCAAACAACAACAATTATCAATATATTATACCAAAATATTTTAAATAAGTTATAATTAGTTATGTGAATGTGAGAGAAAGACTCTCTTACTTTAATTATTGATTAAAGTAATCTCAAGATTTCTTAAAGTAAATATGATGCATTGATATTGATATTATATCATTAATATATTATAGTATTAATTTAATAAATAATATTTCATAAATTATAATATTTTATCAAAATATGAAACATGAAAGCAAGATATACATTTTATAATATTTTAATTTGATATAAATGAATTACGTTGATATGTTACATAAGATAAGTATGGTAATTAATATAAATATATAAATGTATAAAATTAACTATTATACATACTTTATTATTATATTCATATATTTAAATTTATAATATATATCGGATGTTTCACCCTGAATATAATGGAACCATGAACACCTGGTCCTTTCTTGAATACCTTGACCTGCTTCACCAAAAACACGTCAGAAAGGACCACTAGGTGATTTCTGATAGAAACCTCTCCGATGCTTAAGTCAATTAAGCAGGTTTCTTATCGTAATATTTCAAGTTAGAATGTTTAGAATGTCATACTTTTTCTAGCCTTGAGGGTGAGATATTTATAACCTTTATTGAATGGGGCCTTTTTGAGATTCCGGAAACAAACCCACGAATCTCGGGCCGTTATTCGGGACGATCTGACCAAGAAGTTTGTTCACAAAGAACGAGTCAGCTCTGTAACTAACCACTTCCAATTCTCAACCTGACCTCCCAAAACCTTGTTCAAGGCTCCAGATCAGGTCAGGTTGGTCTTTGCAGGACTAGTAGTTCGTCGTTTGTCTCCTTTTTCCTCTCCAACAGTATCAGTTCACCTCGACCCAACTAGGCCTACCCGAGCTATTCTACGATTTGCCACTAGACTAGGTTATACTAATCATTCCCACCCCACACCCACCCCCACCCCCCCCCCCCACCCCCTAAATGGTTGGGGATGAGCTATAACTGTTGAAATACATGTTCAGCCCTTCATGCTTTCCTCATAATAGCTTCATACATACGTGATCAATAAGCCAAATGTTCCTTTGTCTTGTAGCTAGAGTAAGCTGTCACAGGATGACATATGCTGAGTATATTATGTTAGAGTTAACTCCTCCGTCTGTTAGGTTTTGGTGATCTCTAGGATTAGCTACACATGTACTAGGTCAAGGGTTAAAGGCTTTGTCCAGCAGCCCTATATATATGTTGCTAAGTTTCTGTAAATGGATATCTGAATACAATGATGCTTTAATGGATGGAAAGTGTTCTTACCTTTATGCAGTTTTATTGATTTTTCACATGGTATCAGAGCAGGCCTTCAGGACCTGTCTCTGATGCTGCGGCAGCAAATTTATTTTATTATCCCTATCCTTATTCAGTATGGCCGAGTCCTCAACATCAAACTCCTCAAATATTGTTCTTACTGGTTCAAATTCAAATCTGCAAGTTATCAACCCCAGTCCCAACTTCTCACTGCAAAACTTTCATATTCCAATTATCTTATTTGGAAACAACAAATCATCACAGCTGTGAGGGGATATGGTCTTGAGGATTATCTGAATGGCTCTGTAACTATTCCTTCAAAACTCATCAGCAGCACTGAAAATCCTGATCTCTTTGTTTTAAACCCTGAATATCTTGCTTATCAAAGACAAGATCAGCTACTTGCTTCATGGCTTTTATCATCTCTGTCAGAAAGTTTGCTAGTCCTTATGGTTGGCCTGGATAGTTCCCATCAAATGTGGAGAGCCCTAGAAACAAATTATGCTAGTCAAGCCCTAGCCAGACAGATGTAGTATAAGTTACAACTTTCTACAGTGAAAAAAGGTAACCTTTCTATCAGAGAGTACCTTAACAAAATCAAGCTGTGTTGTGATGCTTTAGCCTCTACTGGTCAAAAGGTGTCTGAGTCTGATCAGGTCATGCATATTTTATCTTGTCTTGGTAGTGAGTATGATTCAGTAGTTGTGACAGTAACCTCTAGGCTTGAGCTCTTTTCAGTAAATCAAGTGAGTGCACTTCTTTTGAGTTTTGAGAACAGAATTGAGGCTGCTAATCCATCTATAGTGGAAGAGAACAGTACACTAGTTGCTAATTTGGCTATTCAAGGTAATAGAAAAGAGAATTTCACTTCTTATCAAAGTAACAGAGGGAGAGGAAATTATTCTAGTGGAACGGGAAGACAAGTCAGAGGAAGAGGAAGAGGTAGAAATACCTATAACAAAATTGCTTGTCAAATCTGTCACTATACTAATCACACAGCTAAAAAGTGCTACTACAGAGGTGATCTGAATTTTTTTCCTAACACCTCAAACAAGAATTAAGGTCCTAAGCAGTACAACAACAATAACAGAGGATTTAATCCCTCTGCCATGATAGCCTCTCAAAGTCAAGACAACAACTCTGTCAATTCTGAAACATTGAACTTGTTCCCAGACTCTGGAGCAACAAATCATGTCACTTATGACATGTTAAATCTCAACAGCATCTCTGAGTATCAAGGTTCAAGCAAGCTCCACATGGGAAATGGAACAGGTCTATCAATAACACACACTGGTAATTCCGAATTTAAATCTCCTCATAGTGAGTCTTTGTTCCAACTTAGAAATTTGCTACTTGTTCCCTCTATCACTAAATATCTCATGAGTGTGTCCCAGTTTGCACAAGACAATTCTGTCTTCTTTGAGTTTTATCCATCTTTTTGTGTTTTTAAGGATCAAACTATGGGGGCACCTCTACTTCAAGGGAAGCTTAAAGATGGTCTTTATCAATTTGAGCTCAGAACCACTCAAGATCAAGTGAAGTCACAAATAGCTAGTTCATCTTGTGTTTTTAACAAGGCTGCTGTTAAAAATAAGTTGATGGTCAATCAACCTGTAGTTAATCTATCTGTGTTTCAAAAAGGATCAAATGTGTGTGTTTAGCATCAAAGGTTAGGACATCCTGCTATTGAAGTTGTTGAAAATGTTTTGAAATAGTGTAATCTGCCTCTTGATGTTAATAATAATAAATCCTCCTTGTGTGATGCTTGTTGCAAGTCAAAAAATACATAAAATACCTTTCCTTGAATCTCACACTACTTATTCTCATCCCTTTGAGTTGGTCCACAGTGATTTGTGGGGACCATCACCTGTGCATACCTACCCTAATCACAAGTATTACATTAGCTTTGTTGATCAATATACAAGGTACACCTGGATTTACTTTCTTAAAAATAAAAGTGAAGCACTTTCTGCCTTCACTCAGTTTAATAAGCTTTTAGAAAATCAGTTTAAAACATAGATAAAGATGTTGCAAAGAGATGGGGGTGCAAAGTTTCTAAGTTTCTCTTTATTTATGCATCATCAAGGCATTCAGCACAGAATTTAATGCCCTTACACTCCTCGACAAAATGGGCTTGCAGAAAGAAAACACAGACATATTATTGAAGTGGCTTTATCTCTTTTAGCTCAGTCAGGTGTTCCACAGTTCTATTGGATTGATGCCTTCAGAACTGCAGTATATCTCATTAACAAGTTACCAACCAAGGTGTTAAAGGATAAGTCACCTTATCAGTGTCTTTTTGCAACTCCACCAGACTACAGTTAGCTTAAAGTTTTTGGTTGTCTATGTTATCCATACATCAGACCTCTAAATAAGCACAAATTGTAGTTCAGGTCCTTACCTTCTACCTTCATTGGTTATTGTGAAAACTACAAGGGCTACAAGGTACTTTTACCTTCAGGAAAAATGCTCATTACCAGACATATCCTATTTGAAAAAGACAGTTTTCCCTATCTCAACAAATCATCCTCAGATTCCTCTCATATACTCTCAGAACCTGCAAACTTATCAGCTCCTCCTATCATCACAGTCTCAAAGACATCCTGTCAAAATCAAACAAAGCTAATATATTCACCCCACAGTGCTTCTCCATCTAATGATCACACTTCTCCAAACTATTCTTCACAGTCAAGTGCTTACACTATTCAACTTGTGGTTGACCTTCAAGTTAACAACAACAGACAATCTCCTACCCCCTCTCCTAAACCTAAACACCACATGATAACAAGATCAAGAGAAAGAGTTTTCAAACCAAAGGTCCTTACAGCTTCTGTCACAAATGAGGTAGAACCATCCTCTGAACAAGAGGCTTTTCAATTGGAGAACTGGAGGGAGGCAATGAGGGCAGAATACTCTTCTTTGATGAAGAACAAGACATGGATCTTAGTGCCTACTCCTCCAAACAAACCTATTGTAGGTTGTAAATGGATTTATAAAATCAAAAGGAACTCAGATGGTACCCTTGCTAGGCACAAGTCCAGACTAGTAGCTAAAGGCTACACTCAGAGCCCTGGAATTGATTACCAAGAAACATTTAGTCCTGTTGTTAAACCAGTCACCATTAGAGTTGTGTTAGCAATTGCAGTCACTCTAGGTTGGAAAATAAGGCAGCTAGATGTGAACAATACTTTTCTCAATGGAAATTTGGAACATGACATCTATATGCAGCAACCTCCAGGTTTTGAAGATTCACATGACTCCACTCTTGTTTGCGAACTTCAGAAAGCTATGTATGGCCTGAAACAAGCTCCAATAGCATGGTATTGTAAGCTCAAGCAAGAACTGTTGAGTCTACATTTTCTAGTTTCAAAGGCTGATCCATCCTTGTTTTTCCAAATCAAAGAGCGGAAATACATCCTCATTCTAGTCTATGTACATGATATCATAATTACTGGAAATGTCTATGCAAAAATAAACTCTCTCATCCAAAGGTTGAATCAGAAATATTCTCTAAAAGATATGGGAATTCTGCATCACTTTTAGGCATTGAATTCAAACACAGCAGTCAAGGTGATTTGCATCTTTCTCAGAGTCAGTTCATTAAAAGTGTGTTGAAGAAGTTTGGAATGTCTAATGCTAAAGGGACTAACACACATATGGGGTCCAAGGTTCAGCTGTCTAAATACATTGGTAAGAACAATGTGAATGCCACCACCCACAGAAATATAATAGGAGCCTTACAGTACATTATAATTACAAGGCCTGAGATTACCTTTAGTGTAAACAAGCTAAGTTAATTCATGCAGAGAACTCTTGAACCTCAATGGAGTCCTTGAAGAGAGTAATGAGATATTTAGCTGGAACTCTCACCTTTTGACTGAAATTCATTAAGTCATCTCGTCTTCACATCATTGGATACTCAGATTCAGATTGGGCACTGACATAGATGATAGAAAGTCAGTTTCTGGCTTCTGTGTTTACTTAGGACAAAACCTTATTACTTGGTGCTCTAAGAAACAACAGACTATCTCTAGGTCAATTACTAAAGCTGAATTTAGAAGTTTATCCCATTGCTCCACTTATATAATTTGTCTCACCTATTTGCTCAAAGAATTACAGTTTCACTTGAAATCAGCTCCAGTCATTTGGATTGATAATATTGGTGCAAAGGCTCTTGCTGCAAATCCAATTCTCCACTCTAAATCCAAGTATATTGAGTTAGACCTTTATTTTGTTCTAGATAAGGTTAATTAAGGGTTACTGAAAGTTCAACATGTACCCTATATTGATCAGAATGCAGACATTCTCACCAAACCACTTGCAGATCAATCTTTCACCTGGTTCAGGTCCAAGTTGAATGTTGTTCCTTCTTTTGGCTCAGATTGAGGGAGGCTGTTGAAATACATGTTCAGCACTTCATCCTTACCTCATAATATCTTCACGCATACGTGATCAATAAGCCAAATGTGCCTTTGTCTTGTAGCTAGAGTGAGCTATCACAGGATGACATATGCTGAGTATATTCTGTTAGAGTTAACTCCTCCGTGTGTTAAGTTTTGGTGATCCCTAGGATTAGCTACACGTGTACTAGGTCAAGGGTCAAAGGCTTTGTCCAGCAGCCCTATATATATGTTGCTAAGTTTCTGTAAATGGATATCTGAATATGATGCAGCTTTAATGGATGGAAAGTGTTCTTACCTTTATGCAGTTTTATTGATTTTTCACAATAAAGACTCTTATTCCACCCTGGCGATTCAAATTAACAATACGTCTCTTCAAGTATCATGCTCTGACACGTATTAAATGCATATATCCCGCCAAATCCTCTCTCAGAAATCAGAATTTTTATGGATTGGCTGTCACGCCTCATATTCCACCTCAGCGGTTGAAATTCACAACGTGTACTTTCAAGTACTCATACCCTGACACGCCTTAAATACACATATCCCGCAAAATCTTCTCTTTCCAAAAAAATTGTTTTCAAAATCTATCACTTCTCTCACATTGCAGTTTATTCAAATTTCTTTCCCTGCACTCACTTTTCTTCTCAATAACTCTTTGCGCTTTTCTTTCTCCAATCAAGGTTTTTCTTCTCTTAGAACCAGGTGTTTTCTTGTTTTCTTGCAAATTTTAATTATGTAAGTTCCTACTTCTTCTGCCTCTTCATCTCCATCAATCTATCATTTTCTTCGATGCCCTCGGCGTCTGCTTCTGGTGAACAACACCAGCCTCCTTCCAGCGACTATCAGGACAACATAGTTTCCACCATTAGTGACAAAACCCTTCGGAAAATACGCACCAAATTTCCCATCTCCGACGAATTTACCTTCATCAACCCATATTCTGGTGAGAGGACTTCTCGGCCTCCTCCGGTTTACTTATCCTTTTTTGTCGATCAATTCCAGGCATGATTGAGTCTCCCCGTCAATCCCTTCATCATAGCGGTGTCTCGAATGTACTGGACTCGGTGCATCAGTTCGTACCCAATGCTTTTAGGATAATGGTGGGGTTTCACTTGGCCGCACAATTTTTTGGACTTACACCCACTGACCAATTATTCTACTCTTTATTCCAGGTCAAGAGATTGACCTATGGCTTCTTCTACCTATCCGACCGAGCTGGTGTTTGGTTCCTGGTCAGGAATCCTTCCTCCAATATGGCCTAGAGGAAGAAGTTCTTCTTCGTTCACTGCTCAGGCGATTAGGGTTTTCCCCCCCTGCCTGTTAATACCCTCCCAGCTCAGGCTCACCTATCTAGAGGAGACCGACCTCCTTCTCTAGAAAAAACTATCCATGCTCTGAACCAAAACATCTTTCACCTGTCTAAGCTCCTCACCTCGAATATCCTGAGCTTATTCAATTCCAGGCGAGAGAGCGGCCCTTTGCCTCCGGAGATTTGTATACCAACAGAGCTAAACAGCTCTACCTCCATTTTCCATTCTCTTTCTTTCCCCCTCTTCTTTTTCTTCTTCTTTTTTTTTTATTGTATTTCTTATTTCTACCCTTTTTTTTCTTTTACTTATTACGGTAAAATCTTGTCTGCAATCACCATGATGAAGAAAAAGATGGTTGCGCTTCTCTAAGGAGCTACCTCCAACATTGGGAAGAGCCCCCTTGGTGAATTGGCAAGGGCTGCTACCTTAGGGGAGCCCAAGCCCCTACCCAGACCAGAGGGGCAGCCGAACGGTGAGTCCTGGACAAATGGACGGACTCTGAGCTGATTGAGTCTTACTGTCAAGACGAGGCCAAATTTAGTCTTTACTTTGTTTATCTTTTACTCCACCTCAGGCATCATCTTATTTCTTTATCCACCCCGCCCCTTTTTTTCTTTTTAGGCTTCAGTTAAGAGGGTTATTTTAATAGCACGGGCTCAAGTTTCCTTGATGAATGTCAATCTGGCCAAGGAACATGTGGCCTTGAATGAGAGAGAGCAGATATTGGTGGTTCGCTTGAAGGATATGAATGATGAGCTGAAGGTGGCCAAAACTGAGCTGAAGGTGGCCCAGGTTGAGTTGAGGCAGTCCCAGGAATTGGTGGGGAGAGCCCGAGCAGAAGCGATCATCTAGATAGAGCTGGGCAAGGAGAAAGTCGTGGAAGCCCGAGCAGAAGGTCAGGCGTAGGGTGAGTCCAAAGGGAAAGACAACTTTCTCAACTCATAGGAAGGGCAAAGGCTTATCCAGGTGACCAGGGAGATGACTCGAAGATATTTCCTTGGTTCCATGGAGTTGTATGATATCCTCCTTCCCAAAGCCCAGGCCAACTATAATTTTGTCCTAGATGCTCAGGCAAAATGGTCTGCCAAGAGCCCTTCTTCTCCCTTCGATCTCCTCGGCCCATTGAAGGATCCTCTAGAGCCCATGAGCTTCTCATACGTTGTAGAGGATGACCAACTCCACCGGCTCGGGGCCTCTAAGTTCACTACTTATGTCTGCTAATCTTTCCTGAACTCCTCTCCCCCCCCCCCCCCCCCCTGAATACTCCCTGACCTTGTCTTTACCAACGACTGTGTCTTCTCCTACCTTTCAAACTTGGACGAGCTTCAAGGCACCGCCCAATTTGAGCGAGATTTCGGGAAGGTCTCCAGGGTGCCTGAGCAAGTCGGGGGAGAGCTGAACACCGAGGACTACAAAACTTAGGTCATTTTTAAGTTGTTTGGTTTGTTTCCTGTGTGGCATGATCTGTAACTTTGTGGGCATGTACTAAAACAATAATTTTTGTCTATTTCTGCTTTTGTCTCTTATGTTTTTAGGGTTTTCAAGAATGTAGGAAACACTAGTACCATCTTTACCTTTTTCCTTCTATAAATTCTATCGTTTTCCCTATAAATTTTCCATTATGGCTCCATCTTCTTTACTTGAGGAAATTGATACCTTGAAGAGGAATAACCTTGCTCTTTTTAATGAAAACTTCAATCTTTTCTGAAGAAAATGCTCAGCTCCGCAAAAATTTCTCTCAATTACGCAAACTCCTGGAAAGGAAGAGACAAAAGAAACGCCATTAAAAGCGCGAGTGGGCTGAACTCCGACAGCTAACCCGTCAACTCCAAGAAGAAAGGGCTTATTTGCTTGAATCAGTGTGTCACCTAACCACCGCCATTGGCAAAGCTCACTCTGCGACCGAGCGAGCCGACAAGTACCGCCAATAGCTTCACGAGACCGAGCGGGAGCTATGGTGGATTCGATGAGTTCTAGCTTCTGATAAGAGGGCCTACTCATACCAACCATGATGCTTTGTGTGATTTAATCTTATTTCAATGTATTTCCATGCTTTTGCCACTTTTCTGGATAACGCTAGCATTTCTATTTGCTTTATGCCATATAAAAAGATTCATCAAGCTTACCAAGTCTGTTATGTATTAGAATAAATTATTGCCTTAGACATTTTTCTTTTCCATGTGTTTTTTGCAATTAATTCAGGTCTGGATATCCATCCCTTAACTCATGCAGCTAATCTTCCTTTTAGCCGATCAGGGCTGAAGATTATTGACAATCAGGTCAGGTTTTGGGGCATCCACCCTTAGCCAATTAGGGCTAAAGATTACTGACAATCAGGTCAGGATTTGGGGCATCTTCCCTTAGCTAATAGAGGTTAAGGATTTCACTGACAATCAGGTCAGGGTTGGGATATCCATCTCTTAGCCAATTAGGGCTAAAGATTACTGACAACCAGGTCAGGTTTTGGGGCATCCGCCTGATTCAAGCTTTTGTGTAGCCTACTTATGAAAATTTGTCAAAAGATCAATAGCTTGCCCGCAAGAGAACGGGGTCGCGCGTAGCTTGTCAACTTGACTCGAGTCGTCTCTCGAGGAACATACAATCGGAAATCTCAAAATGCAATTACTTATACAAAAGGGGGGGGGGGGGGGGGTTGATTATTTTGATTATCTAGAAATTAAAATGCATAAACCATAATTAAAACTAAGTACTTTAATTCAGCAACTAGAACATGTAAACTAAAGAAATTAATCTAGAATTTAAACGAGATCAATTAGCATAAACGAACATCAATTATCTAGAACGCAATGTAAACGAAATGAATTAACTAAACAAGAATGATAACCAATCATTAATTAAACTAAGATTACGAATTTAATACCAAAAGTATCTAGGGTTCTAAGCATGAAACAATTAAAAAACAATTATTGAAAAGCAGCTACTTAATTTGCATAAACTAAACTACGAAAACGAATAAAGGGTTTAGAGTACTTATTAAACTAGAAAGCGTAGTAAATTCTCTAGCTAATCCGGAGAGGTGGTTGATCTTGGTCGAAGAACGAATCTTGAACGGACGGTTTGAGCTTGGCGATCCTCGAATCTTCGATCTTGATCAATTGTTGTTAAAGGGATGTAGACGGTGTTGTTCTCAGACCAAAAGATCAAATATTCAGAGTATGGGTGAGAGGTATCCTTTTTGGGATGGACTTAGGGGGGTTTATATAGATTTTCCTTAATTTGGAGCATAAGAAATCCTAAAATCCCAATTCTGGGCCGCCGCGTTGACAGTGCGTCGACTGACGCGTGACGGTGCTCGGTGCTGCCGCTTCCTAGGTGTGTGCATCGGCTGGGAGGGTGCATCGACTGATGCGTGCTTGGATTGACGCTTCAGCAAGTTGCGTCGACGGTGCGTTGACTGACGCGTGCTTGGATCAACGCTTTAGCAAGTTGCGTCGACTGACGCAACTTCAGTCGATGTTTCAGCAAGTTGCGTCGATGGTGCATCGGCCCTGCGTCGACTGACGCGGATCATGGCTCGCGTCGACGGAGCGTCGACGCTCATGTCAGTCGACGCAACAGAGCGTCTTCCTCAGTTCCTCTATCTTTTTGCTACTTGTTCACCGGAATGCTCGTTCTCCATTTATTGAACATCAACATCATCTAATTACGCGCCGAACTCTTCCGGTTAATTAGCTGTAAGGTGAAAAACAATGAAATATCACCTAATTGCATCAATTACGATCAAAACACGGTAAAATAAGCTGGAACTATGGAAATACGAAATTAAGCTTAAATCATCCAACTTATACCAAAAACAAATAGAAAAACGTACAAAAATACTAACAAAAATAAGGACAAATATGTGTTAATCAACTACCCCACGCTTAATTGGTTTGTTCGTCCTCAAACGAACGATATATTCAAAGTACAGTAAGAAATGAAAATCAGTCCTGATGGGCCTGAAAATATGTCAGACCTGGTGAGGGTAGAGCTGGACCAATAAAGCGCGGCTAGACCAGAATGACCTAGTGTTCTGGACAGGTCTTCCTCCTGAAGCGAGACCTGACATCCCCTTCCTAGAAGACCATGTTGGGTGGAATTTCGAGACGTCAGGGAAATGTACTTGGGGGAGACCAGGGCTGTTCAATTGGCCTTCTTGAAAACAATGCATTTCGCCTCACTTGATAGGGTAATAGGTAGGTCAGACCTGTCTTAGGGTAGATCTGACCTCAGTGGCTGGATCGGGAAATTATACAGAGCTGGCTAAGGCAATTGGCCAGAAGCAATCCTGACGCTGGCATTGCAATAAAATGAAACGAGAAAGATCTATTTTTCAGATCCCTAATAATGAGACAAGTGGGACCACTTGTCAGAATTGGTTACATAACAACCCCAGATTCGCGGCATGTTCCCCTGAGATCCCGGCCGGGGTCCCTACCAAGAGAAACTATAAATATCTCAGCTTTGAGGCTGAAGGGAAGTAAGTCATTCTTTGAGTGTTCCTTCTATTTTCTGAAAAACACCTCAGGCGCTTACTGACTTAAGCATTGGAGAGGTTTCCACCGGAATACCACCGGTGGTCCTTTCTAACGGGTGTTTGTGTCGCAGGTCAGAAGAGCTTTCAGTTTCCGGGCATTGTTCTCGGTGCTAATCACTTTTTAGGTTGAAACAATTGGCGCCGTCTGTGGGAATTCGATCGGGCTAAGACGTGAGAAAAAGATATGGCTTCCGATGGTTTGAGACGCAATCTGGTGGGAGAACTCGGTGGAACTCTCAAATCCTCCATGCCGTGGGGCATGCCGCTGCCGGCAGAAACATCGGCAACGAGGCTTGAAGAGCTAGAACCACCAACCGCGGCTGGGTCAGGCATTATCCCACCTCCCCCGGGTGAGACAACGCCTGCCGCGAGCGAATCGTTCAATGACATTCTGCTCCAACAACTGTCTGCTCTTATTGGCAAGGCGGTGGAGGCGGCTGTGGAAAAGAAATTTGCGGAGAAGTCAACACCACCGTGGGGTGATCGACCTGATCGGACGGTTCCAGTGGCAAAAACTGAGCCGCCGCACAACCAACGCGTGGAAAGGGCTCCCCCTCCAGAAAGAGATGAGCACTTTTCCACTTCTGATAGTGAGACCTCAAGTCATGTTAACCCAGGTCTGGCTGAACAGGTGCAGAGCTTACATAAAGAGGTACAGGAATTCAAGAGGAAAATGGTGAACCGTGGAGCGGTGCCAACTAGGCGAGGCACTCCGTTTACGGAAGAGGTCATGAGGGATGACGTTCCGGCCTCATACCGATCTTTGGGTTTTGAGTACAATGGGACCACGGACCCTTGGGATGACCTGAGCAGATTTGAAATTGCAGCGGTGGTGCATAAATTTCTAGACGCGGTCATGTGTCGGGTCTTCCCAATGACCTTCACCAAGTCCGCACAGCTCTGGTTCAGCCAGCTGCCACCTCATTCCATCAGCAACTTTGATGAGTTTAGCTCTGCCTTCTTGCACCAATTCACAAGTTGCAGGAAGTACCAAAAGATGCCTCTAGAGCTATTTAGCCTAAAACAGAAAGAGAATGAGAGTCTGCGCGCTTACATTAACAGATTCACAACTGCAAAACTGGAGGTGCCCTCTGCGTCGGAAGAGCTGTTGGTGAATGCTCTAGCACAAGGTCTGAGGAGAGGTGAATTTTTTCAGTCGGTGGTTGTTAAACCAGCCCTAAAGTTTGGAGAGCTCTTGGAACGAGTTGAGAAATATATTCACCTTGAGGAGGCTTTGAAAATCAAGGACGATGGGGAAAAGAAGAGGGAGAGATACGATCGCGAGGATAGGACTGCCGCAAAGAAGCCGAGGTCAGATTTTCCTGGAGGGAGACCTCGTTTCGACAGATATACCCCCTTAGCAACTCCACAAGGTGAGATTTTACAGGCCATAGAGAAGGATCCAGACCTGAAGTGGCCTAAGACCTACTCCCAGAAACCCAAGAAGGAAAGGTCTGATCGCTTCTGCCGCTTCCATAACGAATATGGACATGATACTGATCAGTGTACTCATTTAAAAGATGAGTTGGAAAGATTGGTCCAAGCTGGGCACCTAAAAGAATACGTCCGTATGAGGAGGGAAGAGGCCAGACCTGGCATTAAAAGTTACGACCAGTCTCGCCAGGGCAAAGGAGATCAGGACAGGGTGCGCACTGGATTGAGAAGGCCTGACCAGGCCCAGGTCATCCATGGCGAGATACAAATGATTACAGGTGGAGAGTTGGATGAACACTCCAAAAGAACCCAGCACAATTATGTCCGCGCTGCTAGGGACCTGATGAGGACATCCAGAGAAGTGGGACAATTAGGACCTACAACAAATATTTGCTTTGGTTCCGAGGATTGTGATGGCATCCTAGCCCCACACATGGATGCTTTGGTCATTACGGCCACTATCGCTAACTACAATGTGCGGAGAATTTTCGTGGATACGGGGAGCTCTGCGGACATTTTATTTTATGACTGCTTTAGACAATTGAAACTGAATGTGGAATTGGAAGAGGTGGCGACTTCTTTGGTAGGGTTTGCAGGGGGAGCCATGAAACCCTTGGGCGCAGTAAGGCTCCTTGTAACGCTAGGGACAGAGCTGCCACAAAGATGGCCCATGTCAAAGGGCGAATAAAGGCCATATATGATAGATCTGTTGTGAAAAGACAGTTTCAGGTTGGAGACCTGATCTTAAGAAGATCTGATTTAAGGAAGTCCAAGGGGAAATTGGATGCCGCCTGGCAGGGACCCTTTCGAATTATCCAGGTCTTATCTGGAGGTTCTTACAAACTGGAAGAGCTGGATGGCACAGCATTCCCTCGCGCTTGGAACGTTGTCAATTTACAAAAATTTTACACCTAATTGTAATGCCTTGACTTATGTTTATTTAATTGAATAAATTTGCAGTCCACGACAGGAGTAACCAATTACAGATATTCAAAATATCGGCAGATATGCCTATTGATAATTGAAAAAGACACTTACAAAGAAAACGGAAAACACAAGGTGATATCTTAGCATTACATTAATGATCAAAACACAAGCGCAGAAAAACAAAAGAATAAAGTAAAGCCCTAAGATGGAGGTACAGAGGCGAGAACTTAACAGAGCCGCTGGATCTCTTCTTCATGTTCCTGAAGACGGATACAAAACCGGTTCGATACATCCACAGCAATATCCCAGTCGACATGCAATTCAGAGTTCTCCCTTTTTAGGTCACGAATGAGTTGCTGAAGGCGGTGTCGTTCTTGACGATATTGAAGTTTCCGCTCAGTCAATTTCTGCACACGGTCCTGCAACTCGGAAACTTCCTCCTTTAGTCGATCCTCTCGTGAAGTAGTCGGATATGCTCTTCGACGGAAATGTGATTAGAAGACGATGACGACGCCATTATGAGGGGAACACAAAAGGATAATAGACACCATTAAATATAGGAGAGAAAAGGTGGGAARTTACAGAAAATTGGCGCGCATTTTCTCGATTCGCGAAACCCTACAATCTTGACCTAAAAACAAAGGACAGCGTGGTCAGCCAGGCCTGGCTACGCAAAAGTCTGACCTGATTGTTAATGTAAGCCAGGATTGGCTAAGGACGGATGTCTTCGTTTCCTCACCTGATTGTCATTGTAAGCCAGGATTGGCTAGGGACGGATGTCCTCAATTTGCCTGAACTGATTTTCAGTGTAACCTAGGATTGGCTAGGGATGGATGTCCTCAATTTGCCTGACCTGATTGTCAGTGTAAGCCAGGATTGGCTAAGGACGGGTGTCCTCGTTTCCTGACCTGATTGTCAGTGTAAGCCAGGATTGGCTAAGGACGGGGTGTCCTCGTTTCCTGACCTGATTGTCAGTGTAAGTCAGGATTGGCTAAGGACGGGTGTCCTCAATTTGCCTGACCTGATTGTAAGTGTAAGCCAGGATTGGCTAAGGATGGATGTCCTCGTTTCCTGACCTGATTGTCAGTGTAAGCCAGGATTGGCTAGGGACGGATGTCCTCAGTTTGCCTGACCTATTTGTCAGTGTAATCCAGGATTGGCTAAGGACGGATGTCCTCGTTTCCTGACCTGATTGTCAGTGTAAGCCAGGATTGGCTAAGGACGGGTGTCCTTGTTTCTTGACCTGATTGTCAGTGTAAGCCAGGATTGACTAAGGACGGATGTCCTCGTTTCCTGACCTGATTGTCAGTGTAAGACAGGATTGGCTAAGGACGGGTGTCCTCGTTTCCTGACCTGATTGTCAGTGTAAGCCAGTATTGGCTAAGGACGGATGTCCTCGTTTCATGACCTAATTGTCAGTGTAAGCCAGGATCGGCTAGGGATGGATGTCCTCAATTTGCCTGACCTGATTGTCAGTGTAAGCAAGGATTGGCTAAGGACGAATGTCCTCGTTTCCTGACCTGATTGTCAGTATAAGCCAGGATTGGCTAAGGACGGGTGTCCTCGTTTCCTGACCTGATTGTCAGTTTGAACCAGGACTAGCTAAGGACAGATGTCCACAATTCAGTCTGACCTGATTCGACCTAATTGTCAGGATTGGATAAAGATGGTCAGGACTGAAGGTAAATACCCTCACTTGGCCTGACCGTATGGTCGGATTAAGACCAGGATTGGCTGTTCGGGCCTTGTAATATGAGTTCTAAAAAATCAAATATGAGCCTAAGGTTAAAAAGCCTGGACAGACATGAGTCGTTTGAACCAAAAAAAAAAAAGAGAAAGCGAAAGCGAAAGCATGAAAGCATTAAATTCATATATTTCAACCGTGGAAAAATACAAAAGTAGGTTGCACACACCCAGGAGAATTGGCAACTTTGATTACAAAAATTGCAGGAAACAAGAAAGGAGATAAGCCCAGACATCTATCTGGGTGGAGACCTCCGATCTGAGGCAAGGATACGGCGAATGCGCCACAGCTCGCATTCTGTTTCATGGTAACGCTGACGGTACTTGTTAGCTCGGTCTGCAAGAGAATGAGCCTCGTCGGCGCCAACAGATAAACGGCCCACAGACTTGATTAAGTCGGCCTTTTCTTCTTATAGTTGCCGGTTCAACTGGCGGAGTTCAGCCCATTCACGCTTGTAGTGGCATTTCTTCTGCCTTTTCCTCTCCAGAATACGGTAGAGGTAACCGATTTTCTCTTTGAGCATGGTGATTTGATCGGAGAGTTTGAATTTCTCCACAACTAGGGAGATGTTCTTTCTTTTCACTGTTTGGAGTTCTTCAAGCAAAGGAGAGGAAGACATTTTGCAGAAAAATGATGAAGAAGAATGAAGCATGCATATACGTATTTATAAAAGGATGGCACGTGCCAAGGAATATAAAGTACTAGAGTTTCCGGAAAAATAGGAAACCCTAGAAGATCAAGAGTTGCAATAAAAAAAAAGCATTAGTTGTCATTAAACAGAAAATATTCGAGTACAAATTTCATATTCATAAAAAACAAAAAACAAGAAGACCAGCCACGCAGGCTACAACCTACAGGTCTGTTTGATAAAACTAAAGCTGATACAAACAAGGCGGATAGATCTTCCCGGAAGGCACAAGCTCTACTCCAACACCTCTTCATGACTGCTCTGGAGTTTGGGACCCTTCAGCAAAGCTCTTCTCAAATTGGGTGGACTCGTGCAAATCCCCCAAGTCGGCGAAGGTTGGAGAATTAGTGGCAACCATCGCCAACGATTGATCGGGGGGAGGAGAAGAGGTCGAGTTGGAAGAGCAGAAAGCCTGACGGATATGATCAGCCAAGGATAGATCATCCAGCATGTGCAACCGGTCACCTTCAGCAACATGCAAAAAGAAAGTAGGCTCGGCTGCACCCTTGATAGGTGCTTCTCGGTTGAAGGTTAAAGAGGGATTCTCTGATATCCACTCGGCATGAGCATCCACGCCAAGGAAATAATAAGCCTCAGCTTCAGGCACCAAGAGCCGGTACAAATCCATCGATTCCATAAAATCCTGGCGCGTAGTCGCTCGGGTTAGTTGGATCAGACGGAGACCTTCATCCGAATTCAAAAACCCAAGTCTCCCCTTTGCTTCACCATCTGCGAGACCCCTAGCCTCTCCGTCAGCCTCCCCCTCAGCTCTGGCAACTTGAGCCTTCTCTTGGAGCTCTTTCACCTCGTGCTCCAGGATGACCATCTGAGCATGCTTTCTAGCGTCGGACTCCTGTGAAGCCAACATAGCTGCCTTGGTTCCTGCCAGTTCTGCCTTGAGCAGCTCCAGATCAGCGCCAAGACCATGATTTTTGGCCAGTAGCTCTTGCTTCTGCTTCTTCAAACTCTCAATCTCCCTCTTCAGGTCCGCTTGGAGTAAAGAGCCCCGAGCCCGGGCTAAGAGAGTAGCCCCGAGCCCGGGCTAAGAGAGTAGCCCCGAACACCGCCGCCTATAAAAATGAAATACAAGGGTATGAGTGAAAGTCCCAAAAAAGGCTAGAATTTCAAACCAGCGTTAGGTGCTTTACCTGCGCCTCTGCCTGGCAATATGAATCCAACAGAGTAGGATCAGATAGTTTCTCCGTCTCACGACGGTCAGCTGTGGGAGCTAGTCCCATCATGTATTTCCTAGCCACTTCGCCGGTACAATTCATCACTGACCTGTTGAAGAAGTTCTAGTTGGGATAAGGAGGAACTTGTGGGGTCCCCCCAGGGGCGCTCTCGGGCCTCTCTCCCCTTTTCCTTTTCCTTTGCTGCAGCTGTCCCTCCTCGGGATCAGACAAAGGCCGAGTTTCCTGAACAGGGGCTGCCGGCTTAGACAGAGCCCTCTCTCCTTGCCCCGCACTCTTCCTTGTTGCCTCTGGCAGAGCAATGCTAAGAAGAATCGCTGGGGTCTGCTCTGGAGGGTTGCGCTCCCGCGGCTGGCTGGAAGGAGCTGCCACAAAGGTCACTTCTTCCGAAGTAGGGGAAGCTCTGGCAGGTTCACCCAAGGGGCTCTTCTGACTTTTCCTCGCTGCTTTCTTTGCCTTCGCCTCTAAGAGTGCTTGCATCATGGTTACTAAAAATAAGAGAAAAGAGAATGGGACAAATAGAAACAATGAAAGTAATACCGGAAAAATAACATGAACCGTGTTAGGCATATACCAATGTGGGAAGGCAGAGGTCCATTTTCTCGTTGGGAGTTGAAGAAGTTTAGAATTTTGGGTTTGAGAAGTTTTGATAGGTCAAAAGGGGTCTGGTTCAAGACAGCGATCTTCTCACTCAGATAAGATGGTCTGTCGCTCCGAGATACGCGAACCTGGGGATGAAGGCAGCTAATGGGCTCAATGGGAAAGCCCCAGTCCTCTGAGCTCTGGACAAAGAAGAACTTCTTCTTCCATCTCTTGTGGGATGAAGGAAGACCAGTTAAAAAATGAACATCCGTTCGTCCAGAAAGATAGAAAAATCCTGAAGAACTCTTCGCTTGGAATAGAGAAAAGAAGAGTTGGGCTGTAGGTGTAATACCAGCATATTGGGCCACTAGGTGAAATCCGTCCATGACGCGAAAAGCGTTAGGTAAAAATTGTTGAACTGGGATATGGTACAACCGGGATATGGCCAATATGAAAGGGTGGACGGGCAGGCTCAGCCCTGCGTGGAATTGGTCCACGTAAAAGGTCAGGTGACCGGTGGGAGGCGCTGAGGCCCACTCGTCAGGCGCCGGGCTGGTAAAAGAAAACTGGTCGGAGATAGGAAAGGTGGCACGGATATCCCTAAGTGTGCTAGTACTGACTATGGAGGGTACGTTATCAAGGAAGTAGGGAACCTGAGCTACTAAAGGCCTCTCCACCGGGACCATCGGTAAAGACTCGGACGAAGATATGTTTACAGAAGAGGTGGAATTCGCCGGGGAGCCGGAGGAAGTTTCCCCGGAGGAATCGGAAGAAGAAGTTTACATAATTAAAAGACTGAGAAAGGGTAAAAGGAGTACCTAGTTGAAGATACCCACAGTAAATCGAATGGAGCAGAATCGCAAAACTCGTCGGAACGGTTGGGAAGACAAAGGGGGAGATTTAGGGGAATATGAAAGAAGATTTGAAAAGTAATGATGAGAAGGCAACTTAGAGGAACAAAAGGAAAAGGGGATAAATTTGAAAAGCGAAAACCGAGGAGGTGGGATTTGATGAGATTTTCGCATTTAATGCGAATAGTACCCTCGGTACCTTATTGGAAGGACAGGTGTCCCGGGTCGAAGCACGCACCACCCACCCGGCAGTTATGGAAAAGACGTGTGGGAATAAGGAACGTTTGGGAAAACGAATCGACACCACTAACGCCAATAATTAGGTCTGGTGGACCGGTTAATTTTTAGGGGTCTGTGCTAATGCTAGAAGCGCTAAAGAAACGTGGGACCCCCCCCTGTACTAGGAGAATTGAGAAAGCTTTTACAACTCTACCCTCACTAATTTGGGGGGAGGAGTTGATGGGCCTGGAAATATGTCAGACCTGGTGAGGGTAGAGCTGGACCAACAAAGCGCGGCTAGACCAGAATGACCTAGTGTTCTGGACAGGTCTTCCTCCTGAAGCGAGACCTGACATCCCCTTCCTAGAAGACCATGTTAGGTGGAATTTCGGGACGTCAGGGAAATGTACTTGGGGGAGACCAGGGCTGTTCAATTGGCCCTTTTGAAAACAATGCGTTTCTCCTCACTTGATAGGGTAATAGGTAGGTCAGACCTGTCTTAGGGTAGATCTGACCTCAGTGGCTGGATCGGGAAATTATATAGAGCTGGCTAAGGCAATTGGCCAGAAGCAATCCTGACGCCGGCATTGAAATAAAATGAAACGAGAAAGATCTGTTCTTCAGATCCCTAATAATGATACAAGTAGGGCCACTTGTAAGAATTTGTTACATAAGAACCCCAGATTCGCGGCATGTGCCCCTGAGATTTCGGCCGGGGTCCCCACCAAGAGAAACTATAAATATTTCAACTTTGAGGCTGAAGGGAAGTTAGTCATTCTTTGAGTATTCCTTCTATTTTCTGAAAAACACCTAAGGCGCTTACTGACTTGAGCATTGGAGAGGTTTCCACCGGAATACCACCGGTGGTCCTTTCTAACGGGTGTTTGTGTCGCAGGTCAAGAGAGATTTCAGTTTCCGGGCATTGTTCTCGGTGCTAATCACTTTTTGGGTTGGAACAAGTCAAAGCAATGAGTCGTGCGATGCTACTTAAATGATTTTGAAAATATAGGTACATGCAATACAACTTCAAACATTCCACCCGTATTACATTGTCGCTTCAAAATTGAATTCATGCATCCTCACAAAAGGGAAATATAAAGGGTGTACGCTCAAAAGCACTCGAGCATTGCTGCATAGGACGTGTATACGCTCAAATCATACAAATATAAGCACAATAAACAGGCACCGAAAATCAATCTCTTTTTAATCGCAAATTAAGTGTGTTATCGAACAAAGAATCAGAAAAGGTCTTTTCGGGTTGTAATGTAAGGCTTTTTGGATGGGTATGGAATATATAAGTCGTGTGGCTAACTCACGATCTAACGTGATCAATAACTCACCAAACCTATTCTAATACGCTTCACCTCGTTYAAAGATAAAAACCTCACTAAACACTCATAACGTAACCTTTAAACTTAGGCTATTTCCCAAATCGCTATTCTAAACCGACTTGAAGCTCAAACCACTTAAACACAATTGAAGCTCATAACACGCTTCATACACAACTCATGCCTTCTAAACATTAGGCTTCATAAAATAAAATAAGCAATAATAAACAAGCCTTCATTAACGCGTAGGCAATGACTAACACAATTCACCATCCTTCTTATTTCCTTTTTCTCTTTGTATTTTTTTTATCCCCCTCTAATTCTATTTTATGGGATTTTTTATTTTTTTTTATTGAAGGATGGTGATCCTTTATTACAAAAATTTCATAAATCCCTTATAAAAACTCCAAAATACTAATAACCAAATAAAAATTACTAACTCCTACCCCACGCTTTTAATGGGTTGTGGGGGTCGACTCAAAAATCACTAATGGCTAATGGAAATGAATTATTTGGCTATGATTGGCTCATTCGAAATTTATAGTGGCTAAAATTTATGGATATGGCCGGAATAGGGTTTTTATGTGCCTTAACCTCATTTTCAAAGTCAACTACACACAACGGTTTCAAAGAGATCTCAAATAAAAACTCATTCAAGTACATGCAAAGATGATAAACACTCAGGCTACTCACTGGCTTTTTGCATGAAAAAGTTTTGAATTGACACTACTTTTAAAGTTTTGCGAAATCAATTGCGTCCAAGTACCATTTTACAATATATAAATAATAATTTTTGAAAAATTTATGCACTTAAGCACGCTCAAAGACAAAAACATTAATTCATATATAGCTAACTTCGACAGGCACACCATACAAACACAATTTAGCGCAGAAATAGCAAACAATCACGTAAAAATTTAAAAATTGCACACAAATTTTCTATCATACTCAAACATCCATTACTCAACCATCCCCCCCTCTGAAAAACTCGGAAATCCCCTGATTGCCATAATAAAAAAAAACAAATCAAAAGAGGATAGGAGTAGGAAAAATGTCCCTGGAAATTGTTGGTCGAATTTCTTTCATTGAAGTTGCGCAATTTTCCGTTGTCTAGAGCCTCGTGATTGGATTTGTCCTACAAAAATAAAAAAATAACAAAAACAACTATGATTGCGATCAATTGCCACGCGCAAGTGCCCGGTGGCACATCTTTTGGGATTTGAAATGGCCGGACTGCGGCTCAACGTTGTAAGTGGCTGGATTGCAGCCCATCGTTATCCCTGATTGCTGCGGCTAGCGGTAGGTTCAGTGGCTGATCATCATTGTTAACGCCTCGAGTGGAACTAGCGGTAAGGCCTTGCGGTAGCGAGCTACTGCTATAACCATTAGTTGTCCCGATTAAGCGATTCTATCGTGTTTTCTGCACATCAAAACACACGTAAACGTACCACGACAATTGACACATTATAAAAATAGAAATAAAATAAATAAAAAAAGAAAAAAAAAGAAAACTAACTATCGCTTGGGTTGCCTCCCATGAAGCGCAACATTTAACGTCCTATGCTCGACGTGATTCYATGCGATCAATTTTTAGCCCGTGGGGGCCCCACTAATTCTTCTTTATCACGATCGGGATTCAGCCCATGTTCCTTGTAGAAAGGTTTGATTCTATGCTTGTGGACTTGGAATCTCGACTTCTTACTCTCATCGTATATAGTGGCAACTCCGTACTCATCCATTTCCGTTATCATAAATGGGCCACTCCATTCGGCCTTGAAATTGGTTGGTTCAAATTTATGTTCGAAATTGTAGAGCATTAGTTGACCAATCTTGATTTCCGTATCATGAATCTTCTTGTCATAAACCTCGCTCGATGTCTTCTTCTTCGTCGTCCAATCCTTGCTAAACGCCTCACCTTTGATCTTTGCACGTTTAAAATTCTTGTAGGGGCCGAAGGAAACAATTCTCGAATGATTATGCGATGGCTTCGCCTCCTCTCTAAACTTTGAATGCTTTGGTTTCGACTCCACTTTTGGCCCGATTTTAGGTACGTCGCTCTCTTTGCATAACTCGGTACCACAACCAGCAATTCCATCTATGATTTCTCCTATGTCGATCCCCAACAATTCGACCAATTCCTCCCCTCTCAAATGCTCCTCGTCGTCCTCGCCGTCAAACTCGTCTATAATGGTAATGCTTTGGAGATCATGGATGCAAGAATCGATTAGAGGTGGACATAAATGGTCGACCCAGGAGAATGTTATGCTCCGTGCCTTCTTTTGGAACTTCGTCGACATCAAGTATGACGAAATCAACTGGAATTACAAGTTTGCCGACTTGAACTAATACATCTTCAACTATCCCAAGCGGTTGTCTAATTGATCGATCCGCTATTTGTAGTCGCATCATAGTCGGCCTCATTGTTCCAAGGTCAAATTCTTTATATAGTGAGTACGGCATCAAATTGATCCCTGCACCAAGGTTGAGCATTCCACCAAGGTAGCGGACCCTTGCATATGGCGCTCACCGCTTTGGTTAATTCTACTTGTTGTGTCGTCTCCATTCGCCGTTTTCTCGCGACTAACTCCTTGAAAAATTTAACGTATGCGGGCATCGTCTTTATCACATCTAGTAAGGGGAGATTAACATTCACGTTTTTCAGTAAATTGTACAACTCCATAAACTTCTTGTTTTCTTTCGCCGGACGAAGTTGACTTGGAAAGGGAACATGATTATAACTAGTCAAATTCTTTGGATGGTCAGTTGCTGAATTGTTCCTCCTATTTAACGCTCCCGGCACATATGGACTGGTCGGTTTATGCATAAGATCGGCCGGTTTGGTTGCATCTTCTTGCAATTGGGTCTCGGCTTTCTCTGTGTCTTCTTCCTTTTCTAACTCTATGCCATTATCGATCTCATTTCTACTTCTTAGCACATGAACAGCCGAGGCGTGTTCCGTTTGGCTCGGAAACTTATTTTTCTCCTTCGAAAATGTTCCAACAGTCGCGGACAATTGTCCTATAATCATAATCGAATGTCGTTGCCCTTGTTGCACAGCCTTAACAAGCTCATGACCTTGCTGTACAGCCTTGACTAGTTCATCAAACCTTGACTCGAATTTCGCATTGAGGTCCGTTATTTGCTTATTCACTTGTGAAGTTAATTGTGTGAGTCCTTCTCGATTTCGTACAGTCTCCGCTACTTGATTCTGTTGCCATACTAAAAGTTGATCATTTGCTTGCATAGGCGCAGGCGCTTGTCCGGGGCTATATGTTAAGTTTGGATGATTGGGAGGTCCTGGATGATATGTGTTTCCCGATGGAGGTTGAGGTTGGAAATTTTGAATAGCTTTTACCTCCGTTTCTTCCACTTTATCAAACACGGTTGTGCAAACGTCCGCTACATGTCCTTGCAATCCACACCGTGCACATAACTCAACATTCTTCTTCGATAATTCCATATTCGCCACCTTTGCTCTTAAGGCGGCCAAATCCTTGGCCATCTCTTCGAACTTCATGTCTCTCTTGATTGGCATCTCGGAGACTTCTCTGGCCATAATCGTTCGTGGTCGAGAATTAGTCTCTCTCGATTTCTCGCTCAACTTCTCAAACAGTTATTTGGCTTCCGTCGCTGTCAAATACCTAAAATCTCCTCCAGCCGCCATTTCGACGTTATTTTTATAAGAGTCTAAAAGGCCTTCGTAAAATAACTGATTTACCATTCCCGGAGAATTGTGATGATGTGGGCAAGCCTGCAACAAAGATTTGAAACGTTCCCATGCTTCGTGAAGCAACTCCCCATCTTGTTGGACAAAGTAGGCTATTTGTCTCCTAATGTGGCCCGTCGTCTGTGATGAGTAATACTGATTAATGAATTTATCGTTCACCATGGGCCAGTCGACCAGAGATCTCGGTTCTAGTGAAAGTAGCCAAAATTTGGCTTTGTCCTTCATGCAGCTAGGAAAATACACCATTTGAAGGTCTTCGTGATGAAGTCCCGAAAATAGAATCCTACTAACTTCGGCATAGAACTCCTTGAGGAATGTCAATGGATCCTCATTGGCGAGGCCATGAAATGTCAGGAGGTTGTTGATAATATGAGGTTTCAGCTCAAAGTCTCTCGCGGTTCTGCCCAACACAATGGCGGAACTATAGGGACCCACTTGAGGGGTCGTGAACTCTCTTTGTCTTGGTTCGCGTGCCTCCCGTTGGTATCTTTCTTGGTTATTTGGCCTCGCGTATTCGTTTCTCTCATGGTACCCGTCATTTGCGAGCCAATCATTGACCCGCTCGTTGCCATGGTACGATCTCTCGGAATAGTCGTCCAGAACGTGGTGGTAGCAATTATCTCCTCCTCTTTGGCCGTCATTCTGGTCTATTACGTTTCGTTGAATAATTTCCCAGTACGCTTGAGGATGTACTGGTCCATCGGGACGAATCGGCTCACTCCCATACCCATTTCTTTGTTGCACGGGTGGATGCCTTGGCGGTTGATCGTCCTCGTTGGTATGGCCATAGTTGTATAGTCGCAACATCGTTTCCAGAATTGGATCACAAATAAAATCAGTCGTGGCAGACGTTCACTTGTGGATGAGTGAGGCAATATCACTTGATTTGAAAAATGAACGTTGTCGATGAATGGTGCAAGTTCGAGCCTAAACGATCTACGACCTTGCATGAACTTAACAGCAAATTCAACGTATCGACTAGAGAAAATAATTATACAAATAAACGGCTAAATCAAAATAAAATAAAAAGAGATGAACAAACATAATTTTTTGAAAACCTTTGTATATTCCCCGGCAACGGCGCAAAAATTTTGATTTAAGCTTTTGTGTTGCCTACTTATGAAAATTTGTCAAAAGATCAATAGCTTGCTCGCAAGAGAACGGGGTTGCGCGTAGTTTGGCAACTTGACTCGAGTCGTCTCTCGAGGAACATACAATCGGAAATCTCAAACACTTTGTTCAAATGCAATTACTTATACAAAAAAGGGGGGGTTGATTGTTTTGATTATCTAGATATTGAAATGCATGAACCATAATTAAAACTAAGTACTTTAATTCAGCAACTAGAACATGTAAACTAAAGAATTAATCTAGAATTTAAACGAGATCAATTAGCATAAACGAACATCAATTATCTAGAACGCGATGTAAACGAAATGAATTAACTAAACGAGAATGATAACCAATCATTAATTAAACTAAGATTACGAATTTAATACCAAAAGTATCTAGGGTTTCAAGCATGAAACAATTCAAAAAAATTTATTGAAAAGCAGCTACTTAATTTGCATAAATTAAACTACGAAAAAGAATAAAGGGTTTAGAGTACTTATTAAATTAGAAAGCGTAGTAAATTCTCTAGCTAATCCGGAGAGGTGGTTGATCTTGGTCGAAGAACGAATCACGAACGGACGGTTGGAGCTTGGCGATCCTCGAATCTTCGATCTTGATCAATTGTTGTTAAAGGGATGTGTACGGTGTTGTTCTCGGACCAAAAGATCAAATATTCAGAGTATGGGTGAGAGGTATCCCTTTTGGGACGGACTTAGGGGGGTTTATATATATTTCACTTAACTTGGAGCATAAGAAACCCTAAAATCACGATTCTGGGCCGCCGCGTCGACAGTGCGTCGACTGACGCGTGCCGGTGCTCAGTGCTGCCACTGCCTGGGTGTGCGCATCGGCTGGGCGGGTGCGTCGACTGACGCGTGCTTGGATCGACGCTTCAGCAAGTTGCGTCGACGGTGCGTCGACTGACGCGTGCTTGGATCGACGCTTCAGCAAGTTGCATCGACGGTGCATTGACTGACGCTCCTTCAGTCTACGCTTCAGAAAGTTGCGTCGACGGTGCGTCGGCCCTGCGTCGACTGACGCGGATCATGGCTCACGTCGACGGAGCATCGAAGCTCGCGTCAGTCTTTGCAACAGAGCGTCTTCCTCAGTTCCTCTATCTTTTTGCTACTCGTCCACCGGAAAGCTCGTTCTCCATTTATTGAACATGAACGTCATCTAATTACGTGCCGAACTCTTCTGGTTACTTAGCTGTAAGGTGAAAAACAATGAAATATCACCTAATTGCATCAATTACGATCAAAACATGGTAAAATAAGCTGGAACTATGGAAATACGAAATTAGGCTTAAATCATCCAACTTATACCAAAAACAAATAGAAAAACGTACTAAAATACTAACAAAAATAAGGACAAATATGTGCTAATCACCGCCCTTAGCCAATCAGGGCTAAGAATTTCACTGACAATTAGGTCAGGGTTGGGATATCCATCCCTTAGCCAATCAGGGCTAAAGATTACTAGCAGTCAGATCAAGTTTTTGGGGCATCCGCCCTTAGCCAATCAAGGCTGAAAATTTCACTGACAATCATAAGTTGACAAAATCAGTAATTTTTATAAATAATCAGACTCATCTATTTCACATGTAATATTTCCATAAATTTGATATGTTCCATGGTCGTGGCAATTTGGTTCTGTACGTTTGCTCTTGCTCATAAGCTCCTCCTGCAAGAACTTTGACGACCTTATATGGACCCTGCAAAGCGACATCCAACTGACCTTTAGTTTTACCTAAATCATCTCGTCGAAGCACCAGGTCACCCATTCGAAATTGACGCTTGACCACTGACTTATTATAAGTTGCTCGAATTCTTCCGCGCATGTGCTCCATTTTCACAAAGGCTTGTTCTCTTCTTTCCTCCGCCAGATCCAGGGAATCTTGTATCAATAGCTCATTTTGGTCTTCACTGAAGTTCAGTACTCTGTGGGATGCTATACCGACCTCTACAGGGATCACAGCATCCATACCGTACACCAAACTACCTTCTTTAGGGTTCGTTCGGTATGACCACAGGATCGAGATGAGATCTTCTACCCACTTTTCCCCTGATTTTTCTATGCGCGCCCTAATTCCTTGTACCAAAATTCGGTTGGTTACCCTGACTTGGTCAATCTCCTGAGGATGGTAGACATGCGTGAAATGCTATTCTATCTTCATTTTAGTGCACCAGGCCCAGATCCGAGCTCCCATGAACTGCATGCCATTATCTGACACCAACTGGTCTATTCTTAGCAACGGGTATTGGTCCTTGGGACAAGCACAACTAAGGTCTCTGAAATCAATGCACATCCGCCAATCATCTTAGGTCTTTGTACTAGCAGCGCATTAGAGAGCCATTCTAGAAATTTTATTTCCTAAATGTGCTTCGATCGCAACAACTTTTCTACTTCTGCCTCAATAATAGATTCCTTCTCGAGACCAAAGTCGCACTTCCATTGTTTCACTGGATTCACCGTGGAGCTGATGTTGAGGTGATGCTCAGCTATTGCCGGATCTATCCCTACTAAGTCCTTGTGAGACCAAGTAAAGACATTCACACAATTTCTTAAGAGGGTCACAAGCTCCACCAACACTTTGGGGCTTAGAGTTTTTCCTACTCGTACAACTCGGCTATTATCCCCCAGCATAATCTCGACCTTCATCAAGCTCTCCTCGCGCGGATCCAGCTCAGGCGTGGTAATTAACTTTGTCCTTGGTTTTTTAGATAGTCTTACCTCTTCATCACTTCGGATACTGTCCACAAATGTTCAACGAGGCGCACACTGATCTCCTCGAACCTTACCTAGACCTTCCTGAACCGGGAATTTCATCTTCATATGGTATACGGAGATCACCGCTTAGAATTGGCTCAAGGATGGCCGACCAAGCATAGCATTATATGAGGATGGTGCGTCTACTAACAGGAATCGCACCATCTTGGTCTTCCTAAACGACTCATCCCCCAACGTGACCAGTAGATTGACTGCAACTAATGGGCGCAGTGCTCCCCCAGCAAAACCCACCAATGATGTAGCGACCTCCTCCAGTTCCAAGTCCAAGTTTAACTTCTTCAAGCAATCATAAAATTAAAATATCGGCCGAGCTACTTGGGTCCACAAAGATTCTTTATACGTTGTTGTTAGCTATGGTAGCTGTTATCACCAAGGCGTCCATGTGGGGTGCCAAGATACCGTTCTCATCCTCCGAGCTAAAATAGATGTTCGGGCTCGCAACTAAATGTCCTACCTCCCGCGCTTTTCTTTACAGGCCTTTCGCAGCCTGTACATAACTGTTTTGGGTGTATCGTGAGTGCTCTCCCATTCTCCGCCTATGATCATCTGAATCTCCCCTCTTATCTCCTGAGACTGGTTCTCCCTTTGCCTATTTCCCTGGGCACTACCTCGCTCTTGCATGGTTATTTGATACCTATCTCTCTTAAAAGAGTCAGATCTGGATCCTTCCTGTCTTGCTCGAACAAATTCTTTGAGATGTCCTGCCTGCACCATTCATTCTATCTCATCTTCCAGGTGTTTGCATTAATCCGTGTCGTGACCATATTCGTTATGGTATCGGTCAAACTTCTCCTTTTGCGGCCTTTAAGTATATGTTCTTGGCCATTTGAGGTCGAGGTGTCTTTCAATAGCCTGCAGGATTTCACCATGAGGTGAGGCCAGGGGTGTGTATCGATTAAATTGAGTACGACCTCTCACTAGGTCGGTCTTGTGCTTCTTAACCAGTTTTTTATCATCATTTTCAGGTCGTTCTTTCCTCTTTTCTCTATCATCCTTTATTTTTAGAGCTTCTTCCAAGTGGATATAATTCTCCGCCCTTTTCAGGAGCTCTCCAAATTTCAGTACTGGCTTAACTACTAGTGATCGAAAGAACTCACCCTTTCTGATCCTCTGAGCTAAAGCATTGACCAAGAGCTCTTCAGATGCTGATGGTAATTCCGATTTGGCATTTGTAAATCATTTAATATATCCGCGTAAGCTTTCACCCTCTCGCTGCATCAAACTAAACAGTTATAGCGGCATTTTATGATATTTACTGCAACTAGTGAACTGGTGCAAGAATGCAGAACTGAATTTGTCAAAATTATTTATAGATCAAGGAGGCAATTGACTAAACTAGAGCTAAGCTGATTTTGTGAAGGTCGTGGGAAAGACTCGACACAAGACAACGTCAGAAAATTTATGCAAAGTAGCTGCGATCTCCGACTCAAGTGATCCCACAGATCTGTTGTCCTGTTATACTCAAAATCCATAGACCGGTTAGAAGCCTGTAGATCATCTCGCATGACAGCCTCTGTGAATGGGGTGCTTCTCCTTGATTGGCCTGCAACCGTGCCCGCCATTTTTTGTTTGACTTCTCTATGTAGATTCTGCATCTGCTCGGTGAAGTCTGGGTTGGTTTTGCTCGTAGTGTCACTATCTGAGGCAGAGAAGCTCTCCTCCTCGTATTGGGCAGGAGCTATGGCCATGGTGTGGGTAGTCCGGGGTGGCTTCGTATCCGGCGGCTATGTTACTTTGGGAGGAGGTGATGAGAGTTCGGCGAATTACTTCTCTACAGACGCCTCCACCGCCTTGCCAGTGACGTCAGATATTTGCCTCAGAAA
>BMAC01000030.1:230055-253097 GCA_014905375.1 Phtheirospermum japonicum | reverse complement strand
CTATCTCTGGTATGCCTGTTGGCATAGCAGAACTTGACGTGCCACCCAACTCCGCCACTAGGTTCTGCCTGAGCCCGTATGATGGCATCCTTTTGTCTCACGGCTTAGCTTAATTCCGACTTTACCACAAACGGCGCCAATCGTTTCACCCTAAAAAATTATGGAACCACGAACACCTGCTCTTTCCTTGAATACCCTGACCTGCTTCACCAGAAACACGTCAAAAAGGACCACCGGGGGATTTCTGGTGGAAACCTCTCCGATGCTTAAGTCAATTAAGAAGTTTTTCTTATCGGAATATTTCAAGTTAGAATGTTCAGAATTTCATACCTTTTCTAGCCTTGAGGCTGAGATATTTATAACCTTCGCTGAGTGGGGCATTTCTGAGATCCCGGAAACAAACCCGCGAATCTCGGGCCGTTATTCGGAATGACCTGACCAAGAAGTTTCTTCACAAAGAACGAGTCAACTCTGTCACTAACCTTTTCCAATTCTCGACCTGACCTCCCAAAACCTTGTTCAAGGCTCCAGATCAGGTCAGGTTGGTCTTTGCAGGACTAGTAGCTCGTCCTTTATCACCTTTTACCTCTCCTACAGTTTCAGTTCAGCTCGACCCAAGCAGGTCTACCCAAGCTATTCTGCGATTTGCCACCAGATTAGGTTTTACCATCGGGTATGGTATAATACGGGTAAACAGATAGGGTACAGGTAGAGTACCCACTAATATACTAATCAGTAATCGGGTAGGGTAACGGGTACAAACTTCATACCCATACCCGGCATTATAGCTTATAGGTACTACCATCACCCGACCCATTACCTAATTTTCATGTAACCTATCTTACCCAAATCACTGGGTACCCGTCAGGTAAATTGACAGCCCTAATTGGTGATAGTTAGTGGCGTATGCAAGATTTTAAATTTGGGGGTATGGAAGCTAATTATTAAAAATTATATTATTATTTAAAATCATATAACCAGATATAATAAAAATGAAAAATATACATAGCCTTCAAATAAAATTACAATTACAATTGGGTCTACCGTGTCTCATTTTTTGAAAGCGACCAATGACACCATAAGTGAGTATTTGTAGAAACACGTCATTCTCAAGAAAATTAATCAAATAATCGTTTAATAATCGATCATTTTTAATATTTCGTGCCCCTTTTTTAACATAGGTCATTCCCAAAAAAATTTTTTTTTTTTTTGCACTTTTTGTAGCGACAAAAAGAAACAATATTAACTTGATAAGGAAATAAATAGTTGGATAAGTGATCACTTTTTTTGACTGGGTGTTTTATTCAACATTTTCTAAATGAATTGGAAAGTTAATAAGAATATAATAATACACAACAATCTTGATTTTATTTTTAAAACAAACCTACAATCGATGGGATAATGCATAAGAAAAACTGAATCAAATAATTTGACATGCATATAGTATCAAAACTAGAGAAATAGTTTAGAGAATTGATTTTTATCATTATGAAACTTAATTGTGATTCTCCAGCTTGTTTATTTAATACAAGTTGTTCTTAGCTTGGTAGCTAAGTTAGCTAACTAATCCCTACTTTGTAGCTAACTCACTCTAACAACTTTGACTCAAAATTAACTTGTTGGATTTTTTACATAAGACCATAATAACCCTAATAACCCCCCTTCAACCTGGAGCAGAGATAGTTGAGCGAGCTGAGGAAAATGTGATCGCGAGTTGTCGAAATGAGCCCGCGAGCTGAAGAGGATGCTCGCGATCTTCCGAGCAAAAAAAATCTGCGAGCTAAAGAAATGTGCTTGCTAGGTGAAAAAAAATTATGAGCGCGCAAGCTGAAGGCATAATCATGTGAGCTGAAGAAAAGTGCTTGCGAGCTGAAAAATTGAGCTCGCGAGCTGAAGAAAATGAGTTTTTCATCATGGAGTAGAGATGGTTGTGGCAGTCCGCCCAAGTGGTAGCTTTTTACACAAAGTATGGAGTCTAATATGGTTGAGTGGTTTGCTAAATAGATCAGTTGGTTGCTCTTGTGTAGGAACATATCTAACATCAAGTTGCTGGCTAACACTTTTTCCCAAACGAAGTGAACATCAATTTCAATGTGTTTTGTCATCACATAAAAAACTAGATACGATACAAGAGTTGCTGCACTTTGATTATTATTTTGCATGAAATTGTTTTGTTTTTCTTAGTATTGTTAGTTAGGGTTTAGCGTTGTTTTTAGTCGTTTTGAGTCATTCTCATTAGGTTTTCGGTCATTTCCTCATTTTTAGTATTGAAACTTGATATATGCGATTCTTAATGACGATTCATGGGTTTTGAATTCTAATTCTTATGTTGTAGGTGGCACGAGGTATTGGACCAGCTCTAAAGTTGTTAAGGATCGTGTCGAGGCGTTGAAGCTCAAGAATCCGTTCTGAAATAAGGAAATCGAGGCTGATTGACTGCCCGACCGACTAACTGATCGACTGCCCGGGCTGCCCGCAGTCGATCGACTGCTTCCAAGGAAATCGACTGCACGCCTAAAAATCGACTGGTCAACAGAGAACTCCACTAAATTGGCAAGGAAGTCGATCGACTGACTTTAGTTGATCGACTGATCAGTCGATCGACTGATTCCAAGATAATCGACTGAGCACCTAAAAATCGACTGATCAACAGAGAGCTCACCAAAAATTGGCAAGGCAATCGATCGACAGGACCGCAGTCGATCGACTGAGAGTCCGGGAATTAGTGCATTTTGACAAGTTTGCCCCTGCTAATAACTATATAAACCCCTCAACTTGACTTGAGGAAGGCATTCACTCAACACCCAACTCTTGCATGATCCTTGGGATTAATTTTCTCTTCATTTCTAGATCTACTTTCTCTCTCTTAGGTTTTTGATTTTAATCTTCAAGTTTTGCCTTGGGTTTGTTAGCTCAAGAAGAATTCAAATACTCCTTTGGATTAGTACTTTTGATTGTAATTCAAGCTTTTGGATCCTCATCTTTTATTATAGTAAGCTTTCCTTTTAATTTCAAGATTGTTCTTCATTTTCATGCATGTTCTTCAATTTTATGCTTTTTGCCTTACCTCTTTGAATTCATGTTGAAACTTATGATTTGACTATAGACTCTAGATGAGTGACACATCTAGATTGTAGATCGCGTCTTAGGTTGTTTAAATTCTAAGTTGCTCTTGTGCTTTATTTGCAATTTAATTTTCAAGCTTTGTTTCATGCTTAAATCCTAGATCTATTGCTTGATCCTTGTTATTTCACATAAAGTTTTGAACTTTCACGTTAATTTTCATTACTCTTGCTATTTGTGCTTTCAATTTTAGTAAATTTGCATTTTTCTAGTTTTTATGTACATGCAAGCTTAGTTGTACCTTGTGCATGCATGCTTGTACTTGGTGAAACAATGCTTGTTTTTGCTTATTTCCTTGATTTGTTTGCATTTTCAATTAAGGCATACGACCGAGGCATTCTACCAACTTGCAATTTCAATTCCTATGATAGTTAGCTATTTTAATTGCTTTATTTTTATTTTTATTTTATTTCTTCAAGCTTGAAACACATAGATTCTCTCAATTAAATTGATCTCCAATAATATCAAGCCATGAACCTTTTAACTTTCTAAAACCACGATAAACTACAACTACAAAATGGCGCCGTGGCCGGGGATCGAACCCGGGGTCACCCGCGTGACAGGCGCAAATACTCACCACTATATTGACAGGCGTGTTTTGTCATCGCATGAAAAACTGGATATGATGCAAGAGCTGCTGCACTTTGATTATCACACCACATAACTGGAGAAGACTGCAAATGTAACCCCAGTTCATCAAACAGATGCTTTTGCCAGATAAGATCAGATGCTGTGTCTGCTAATGGCCTGTATTCTGACTCAGCACTTGACCTAAACACAACATTTTACTTCTTGGAGCTCCAGGTCAGTATGTTTTTACCAAGTAACACACAATGTCCACCTGTACTTCTTCTGTCATCAATATTGCTTGCCCAATCTGCATCTGAGAAGCCTTCAAGAACAATTCTAGAAATGGGTCCCAGTTGCAAAAGATCCTTTAAGATATCTTAACAAGTGTTTACAAGCTATCCAATGAATTATAGTAGGAGCATATAAAAATTGTGATAACTTGTTGACTGCAAATGATATATCAGGCCTTGTGAGAGTGAGATATTGAAGAGAACCTATTTGCTTCTATACAATGTTTGATTTTGGAAAGGAGCACTATCTTGGAGATGTAGTTTGGCTGCTGGAGAGATAGGAGTAGAGGTAGGTTTGCAGTGTAACAAGTGAGTTTTAGCTAGTAACTCATACAAGTATTTTGACTATGTAAGAGTTATAATATTATTTGTTCTATTTGCCTCTAGTCCGTAGAATTAAATGACCTCTCCAAGTGTTTTGAGAGAAAACTTGGCCCCTAACATTTTGATAACCTGAGTGATGCCTGATGAGTCTTCACGTGTGATCACTATATCATCAAAATACATCAGAACAAGTAGTAATTTGCCTTCTTTCTTGCTGAAGAATAGGGAGGAGTCAAACTTTGATATTTGGAAACCGATTGATAGAAGAAACTGTTTCAGCTTTGTGAACCATGCCCTTGGTGCCTGTTTGAGACCATAGAGAGCCTTGTTGAGTTTGCACACTACTGTTGGATTTGATGAGTTGACAAAACCCTCTGGTTGACACATATAAATATTTTCAATAAGCTCTTCATGCAAGAAGGCATTGTTGATGTCAGTCTGCTGAATGGACCAGTTGCCAGTGATTACCCGTGGGAAGATAAGTCTAATTGTGCAGGCCTTTACAACTGGACTAAAGGTTTCCAATAAATCAATACCAGCTTGTTGTTCAAAACCCCTTGCAACTAATTTAGCTTTGAACCTGTTAGTGAACCATCAGCTTTTCGTTAGGTTCTAAATCCATTTGTTTGAGATCACATGTAGATCTGGTCTGAAAGAGACAAGGGTCCAGGTGTTATTTTCCATGAGGGCAGTAAATTCATCCTGCATAGCTTGTTTCCATTTGGGATTACAGAGAGCCTAAGAGACAGTAAAAGGTTCTATGTGAGTTGGAGATGGATAGGCAGTGAAGACCTTTTGTTTGTAAATTCCTACTTTGACCTAGTTACCATAGGATAACTATGAGGAGGAGTATGTGATTAAGTGTAAACAGTTTGAGATGATGAAGGTGCTATGGGTAAGTCAATGATGAGATTTGTACCTGAGTGAGACTGATTTGATGATTGTGTGGATGACGACTATGTGGATGGTGAGTTCCTGTGACTGGTTGATGAGCTGGTGAAGATATAGATTGAGATGATGAGTCCAATTATGTTGGATCAATATGCGAGCTGAAGGGAAAAAAAGGAGTAGTAGATGGCATTGATGTGTTACAGGGATTTGTAGTTGTAAAGAACTGAGTGTAAGGGAACTTATTTTCATTGAACTCTACTGTAGCAGATATGTAGAGCCTTCCTGAAGAACTTAAGCATTTTTATCCCTTATGAACAAAGCTATACCCCGGAAAAATGCACTTGGAGGATCTAAACAGAAACTATTTATTATTATATGGTCTGAGGTAAGGAAAACATGTGCATCTAAAGACCTTACGGAATTTGTAGTCAGGGATAGAGCCAAACAATTTCTGATAGGGTGATTGTGATTATAGAACAGGAGTAAGTAGTCTGTTTATAACATAGACTATAGAGGAAAAAGCATCCCACCAGTATTTTAAAGGAATTGTAGCTTGAGCAAGAAAAGACAGACCTACTTCTATAATATGTAAATGTTTTCTCTCAGCCCTGCCATTTTGTTGATGTGTATGAGGACAAGGGTGTTGAAATTTTATTCCTAGTCCGGTTAGAAGTGGAACAAGAGTTATATACTCACCATCTTAGTCACTCTGAATGCTTTTTATTTTAGTGTCAAATTGTTTTTCTATGAAGTTGTTGAGATTTTTGAAGATGTTTAGGGTTTATGACTTATGTTTGAGTGGAAAAATCCATGTATATCTGGTGTAATCATCAATGAAGTGAATGTAGTATGTAAAACAATCAACAGATTGTACATGAGAGGGACCCCATACATAAGTGGGTACAAGTTGAAAATGAGCACTAGTTTTAGTAGGTTAACTTGCAAAGTGTTATTGATGAAGTTTGCCAAGTTTACAAGCATCACGGAAATCTATAATATTATAAATTGCAGAAACTCCAACAAGTTTGAGTACTGACTTTAAAATTGAGCTACATGGAGTTGTTGACACTTGAACTTGAACTTGATAAGAAGCTTGAAAAGGATAAGCATCAACTTGAGTGAGATAAGAATCTTTTGAAGGATGTTTGGGTGCAACAGAGGATTTTTGTTTTCTTGAATAGGGTAAATGAGATAAATCCAACTGACAGAGGTCATCTCTAAGCCTTCCTGTCAGTAGGATTTGAGAAGTGTTCTTGTCCTTGACATAACAATAGTCATGAAAAAACTCAATTAGAACATTATTGTCCTTGGTTATTTGAGATATGCTTAGGAGGTTTTTTGTGACATTAGTTACAAACAGAACATTTTTAAGAAGCACATTTTGGGAGTTTATGGTGCTATGTATATGAGATGAACATATGCTAACTATAGGAAGGGAAGAAACATTACCAACAACAAGTCTCCCTGATCCTTGATATGGAACTGACTAAAGTGATAGGTTCTCCAATTCAGCTGTGACATGTGTAGAGGCGCCGTTGTCAAAATACCAAGAACCATCATGACCTGAGAAAATATTGCCATCAGTATAACCTCTTGTGTGTTGACCAACCAGTGCATGAGAAAAAATGGTCTGCGAACTCTGTTGAGAATCGAAGTTTGACTGTTGAGTGTGATCTGGTCCTTGAAAGTTTACATCAAACCTTCTGAAATACTTGAGAGCTACATGATTGGACTTCCCACACAATTGACATGAAATTCCAGATCCAGAGTTAGTGAATCTACCAGATCTACCTCTGCCACGGCCCTTTCATAGTGATCTCCTCTCATTACTGAATGTCCACCTCTACTGAAAGAGACATGTGTTATTGAATTTTCAACTGATATATTTCCTGAAATAGAGGTAGCATGAAGAGCAACAGTTTGATGTGTAGTTTGATTTTAAATGCGCATCTCATGTGTTTGCAACGCATATTGAACATCCTGAATTGTGAGTGCCTCAATTTTGGATGTGAGATTAACAACTACAGATTCATATTCAGGTCCAAGGCCTCCTTACTCATACAGAGCTAGCTCATCATCATATATTATAACACATATGGCTAACAATTCATCAGCTATGCCTCTCATTTGTAATATGAAGGCATCAACACTTAAATCCCCCTTTTTTAGAGTTTGAAACATAATACGGAGTTGCGGAACTCTGGATTTTGATTGAGATTGAAAAAGGTGAGTTAAAACCTGCCAAATTTCTGACGCAGTCTGGCAGCGAGTGACGTGACCAAGCATCGGCTCAATTAACGACGAGATAAGCCAGCTGAACAATAGTTGATCCTTGAGAATCCATAGTAGATGAGCTGAATTTTCCACTGGCGATCCAGTGAATAGCCGAAGGTAGAGGATAGACAACGCGGCAGAGCTAATTCATGCCCTAGGATCATATCTTCATATCCATATGCTCGTACAGTAGATAGAACTAGCAGTTTTTCACTAATTGATATTGTTTCGATCGAGACGCAGAGTGAGCGGCGGAAAATGCCCTAATTGGCCATCAGTTGCGTCACCGCCATGGAAACTAGGATTGGAGAAGAAGAAATTACGCCGGAGAATCACTAGAGAAGGAAAAACGTGAGCTCACGAGTTGAAGAGAGAGGCTAGCGAGCTGTAAAAAATGAGCGCGGGCTTAATAGCTGTGGTACCATATCGAAATTAGAGAAACAATTTAGAAAATTGATTTTTATCATTATGAAACTTAATATGTAATTCTCCATCTTGTTTGTTTATATACAAGTTGTTGTTAACTTGGTGGCCAAGTTAGCTAACTAACTCTAACAATTATAACTGACAACTAACTTGTTAACTTTTTACAAAAGACCATAATAATCCTAATATATAACATGAAAATATTATAAACTCATTAGCAAATTAATCTACACAGATTAAACTACAACTAAATAAATATTTAATTTTAAAAAAGGGACTTTGAGCTCGAAGATGTGCTGTTTGTATTAAAGTTTGCTAATTAGTTCTAAAGTTTATCTTATTATTTTCTAATAAGTGGAAGTGAATTTGTCTATGTATCATTTGGAAATTCATAGGTAAAGTTTATCCTTCACTTTTTTTTTTTTCTTTATAAACATGATGGCGGATGTTTTGTAATTAAAAAAAAGGGTACAGTTTATTTATTTATTTATCTTCCATTATATAATAGTGAAAAAAAATCAATTTGGAGATACGGTTGGTCCCCTTTGAACACCATGATCCTCTGCCAGGGGGCATGCCGCATGCCCATAGAGGCTAAAGATATCAAGCTACATGCATTCAGATTCTGCTCATACTCTAATACTAGCTATATTAATTACTAATATATTATGGATCATATATAAGAGCTGCACAAATACTCGAGTCATTATATTCTGCAACTTTCAATATGTATTTATCCAATAATTTAATTTATTATCATATATAATTGATATATATTATCACATATAATTAATATATATTATTACATACAACTGATACATATCATCACAAATAATTGAAATTTTAAATCTAAAATCCTAAATGAAAAAAATAATAATAAACCTAAAACGAAAAATTAAACACTAAAAATGGAAAACTAAACCCTAAAATAAAAAATTAAATCTCAAAATTAAATATTAAACTCTAAACTCTAATTTACTATCATATATCATCACATATAACTGGTAAAATGATAGATTTTTGTCGTGACCCTAAAATGGAAATTTAAATAAAAAAATAAAAAACTAAACCTTAAAATGAAAAATTAAACCCTAAAAATGAAAAACTAAACCCTAAAATGTAAAAAATCATACCCTAAAATAGAAAAGTAAACCTTAAATTGTAATTATGTCACATATCATCATGTATAACTAACTTATATCATCACGTGTAACTGTCATATCACCAAGTACTGTTAACAGGTTTTTACATGGTACACCTATAAAGGTGCACCCAGATACATGTAATAAATTGCCCAAATACTCTAGGTGGATTAGTTATTAATTATTTGTTTTTACAATTGTTTTAATTAATGTTATACACACATATAATTAACACTACAAGTAATGATGTTAAGAGGGAGGACTCTATACAAGTTCTTTTAATTACTTTTGGTCTATTGGGAGGACATGTCGTCCCAAAGTTGTCGTCCTTATAGCCAGGAGGCTATAGTTATATAGGAACGACAGTTGTCGTCCCTAAAACCCATAAACTAATAGGCACGACTTGTCGTGCCAATATTTGTCTTCCCTATTGTGTTCCAGTTATTGGAACGACATGTCCTCCCAATTCTGACGTTGCTAATGGGACTAATAGGCGCGACTTGTCGTGCCAATATCTGTCCTTCCTATTGTGTGACACATATTGGAACGACATGTCCTCCCAGTTCTGACGTATCTAATGATTTTATGTAATGAAAAAGGTCATTGCAAATGTTCCTTACTTTTGGTGTTACACATATTGCAACGAAATGTCCTCCCAATTATGACGTTTCTAAAGGAATATTGCATCAAAAAAAGTCGTTGCTATGGGTTAAATTTCTTCAAATAATTTTTGACGATCCAATTGCTTGTCGCCAAACATGATATTTCGAGCTAAATAAACCGATACAAATTCTGAAATGATAAACTTTTATAATTACCCCAAAATAATTACAATCCAATCGAGGAAACAAACTAGTTGGAACGTCAACCTCAATTGCCCAATAAGCAAGTTTCTTACCAACTATACAATAAACAAATGTAAAAGATGAAAATACACTTTTAAGCAAATAGATAATACCAACCAAAATATAGAGTTTGGAGTCGTGGGACAAAACCAAAATATTAGTTCCATCATGCAAAAGGTTCGCTTCAAATTACAAAACTAACGTGAGAATCAATCATGTTCGTCCGCATTAAGTGCCAATTAAGCATTAGAATCCACATTGTCTTCCTCCTCTATCCCAACTTTTACTTTAAGTCGGTTAATAATTTTTGATATTTCTGCTACCTATAAAATAAGAAACTGTGAATAAGATATATCAATCCATCGGCACACTATTGATTCATGTACATAAAAGAATAATAAATGCTCATGAGAAAAAGTAAAAAATCTAAAAACATATACAACACGACAAGTAGTTACAATATACCATCTCCAAGCAGGTGATCATGATAATAGAAATGCAATATCAACAACCACTGAACACAACCATATAAACAAAGTATCACAAAACACAAGAAATATCATACACTTTATCCCACAAGAATATCATAAACTCTGTCAGCAATTTTTGGCATGAAAATAATAATAATAATAATATAGTTATTGCTTGCACATCAAATGAGTTTGTAAGAATTCTTAATTGCTGAGCTTTGCTACATTTCCAAGATTTGCTATTCTGCTAAATTGTTTTCTAATATTGATGAATATTTGTATAAGAGAAAAATCTATTTTGCCTCCTGAACTATTGTCATTTTGACACTCTGCCTCCTAAACCTTTTTTTCGTGCAAATTACCTCCTAAACTGTACGAATTTTTCACTTAACCTCCTGAACTCCCATTTTTGGTGGAACTTTTGGTCGAATCTCACTCGTGTGACATGCACGCTTACATATAAGGGGTAAAATCGACTTTTAATCTCTTACTTATGACTCCTTCTCAAAAAAATGGCACGTGAGCACTCGTGTGACCTGTTAATATAATGTTCACATTAATATATGTATACACGTAGGATTTGGAACATATGTAGTGCTCATGTGCTATTATTTTGAGCGGGAGTCATGAGGAGGAGATGGAAAGTCAATTTTACCCCTTATATGTTAGCGTGCATGTCGCATGCGTGAGATTCGGCTAGAATTTCCACCAAAAATGGGATTTCAGGAGGTTAAGTACAAAATTCATACACTTTAGGAGGTAATTTGTACGAGAAAAAAGTTTAAGAGGCAAAGTGTCAAAATAACCATAGTTCAGGAGGTAAAAAAGATTTTTCTCTTTGTATAATATTTTGGTTGCTTGAGTTTATGATATCCTAAATATTAAAATTCGTCAACAAATACTAATAGAAAGATTACTTGAATTATTCAACAAAATAGAGCATTCTGGGGGTGGAGGGAACTGGGGAATGATTCCCAACATCTAGTGCATACAATAACCCGGCTACTCCCTCTAGTCAGGACAATCTATTTTCCAACAGCAGCAATTCAATCAACAACAATTTCAACAGCAATTTCAATCAACAAAAATTTCAACAGCAATTCATTCAGTCGCCGCAGCAATCGCAGCCGCGCTTCAGACAACAACCGCAGCAATAATAATAATAATAATTAATTCATTTATTTTCAAACCGACCCATTTACTATCTATTATTTGATTGACTAATCCTTTATATTGGAATGGACTTTTAGTTTAATGTTTCTATTCAGTGGACGCGGTTATTGGCCAACACCTTAAGGCACGAGCTGACGACAGCCATGGGCTTCAATTAATTATTAGAAAGAAAAAGCACCCAGCTTCTGGAACCTTCAATAGTTTCGGCCGAACCACTAGATGTTTCATTAATATCATGAACTGCAAAGGATCTAAAACCCTTGAGGATTCGGCCAAAACAATGTTCATGGCCTCGTCGAGTACCGAGCACGTTTCTCATAATGGCTCTCTCATCCACACTTTCATCAGGTGATACAGTAGCAAATGCTTCTCTAGCTAAGGGGTCTTCATGCGCGTTTCCATGAAAGGTTGGGAGTAGGTTGAGTTGATGCGTCTTAATCTCCACTGTCCTTGATGTAGGTCCAAGAATGATGGCTGACCTAAAAGGTACAACCTTTGGACGTGCTCAGTCACGCTGTCTAAGTGCTCGATCTCCCCTTGGTTCTCGAACTTGGTCATATGCTCTCTCGTAGTGGTCGTTATGCGCGTAATGGTGCTCGCGCTCATATCTCCTTGCGAAATTGTTTTGCTCGTAACCATGATCTTGATTTTCCAACCACTCGTTCACGTGCCTTTGATTGTTAACATAGGCGTTTCGCTGCAAAACATCCTCATTCCTAAATGCCACGTTCTCGATGTTGTGTTGACGCATGACATTGTTGTTCATCTCTTCGTTTTGCCTCAAATTCTCCATGTTGAGCGGGTGATTGACTATGTTGTGCTGCTGGTTAACTCCTTCGTTTCTCTCTTCGTCTCGTCTTGTAGACTGTGACTTGTTTGGTTCACTACCATACCCTGCTCGAATGGGGCGTGGTGGTGATCTCGGTGGTGAATTGCCGTTTCGAACCGAATGTGCTCCTAACATAATGTCAGGAACTTGATCGCAAGCAAAATCAGTTGCTGTTGAGGAATTATCCTCGGGAATAAGAGCGGGTCTTGGTCTTGGCGGATTTGAACGGTGAATGTTGCCAATGAGTGGTACAAGGTCGCGTTGAAGTGATCGCCTTCCTTGCATAAACTCAACAACACGTGAACGTACCAAATGGCAAAAACCAAGTGTGAAAATAATAAAGAAAATAAAATTAACAAGAAAATGAAATGAAAAACATCTTAAATTCCTACTCGTTGCCTCCCCGGCAACGGCGCCAAATTTTTGACTCAAACTTTTGTGCACCAAGTTTTTAATAATTAATTTAAAAGCACGTCAGTTTGCTCGCAAGTGTACGAGGTAACTGTAGGGTGATGAATTTGACTCGAGTCGTATCTCTAGAGGAAACAACTGTTCGGTCTTTCGGATGTTTTTCTCAATTACGAATAACATACATATACATTTGGGGTTTTGAATAGATTGAATTGATCATTACGAACTAGGCAGTAATTAAACTAAAGCTAACTAAACTAATTATTCTAAATTATCAACTAAGAGCAATAACTAGATTATCGATTAACGCTACGAAGATTTAGAGCTAATTATCGTATCTAAAAGCATGAATTTAAGAAACTATCACTAAGCAATTGAATCATACGAATCTAAGAACGAATAATTAAACATAAATCGACTTACATAAATAAACTAAATTAATCCAATACCTAATATTCAAGCATGAAACAATTAAACTAGTTAAAACTAGAATTAACTAAGAAATTATCTAAACAATTAACTACAAAATTATCTAAGAGTTCAGAATACTTATTGAAACTAAGGAAAGCAATGAAAAGCTCCAGCTATTCCGGAGTTTGAGCGTTGATCTTGGTTGAAGATTGAGTTCCGAACGCGTAATTGAAGTCTCGGACTTGTCGCTCTTCGATTCTTGATCTTCGTCTCCAAATCTTGTTATAAGATGTGGAATTATTGTTATTATACGCTAAAATACCCTAGGATATTGTTTCTCTGGTGGATCTCCTCCCAAAATCCGTAATAATTAGGGTTGATATAGATATAACAAGTCTTGGCGCACAAGAAACCCTAAAATCCGAATTCTGGGCCGTCGCATCGACGTAGCGTCGACTGACGCGCGCTGGCGCTCGGCGGGACTCGGCAGACTTGGTCGGCAGCGCTCGGCAGGTCTGGTCAGCAGGTGTGCGCGTCGGCTGGGCAGGTGCGTCGACATCGATGCTTCAGCAAGTAGCGTCGACAGTGCGTCGACGGATCGTCGACTATCGCGGTCATGACTCGCTGACATGGCTCGCGTCGACGGTGCGTCGACGGTCGCGTCAGTCGACGCGACTGAGTGTCGGTCTCCGTTTCTCAATCTTTTGCTACTCGTTTCACCGGAAATTTTGTTCTTCTATTCTCGAACATCGAACTTCGTCTTTTACGCGCTAAACTCTTCCGGTTCCTTAGTTGTAAGGTGAAAACAACGAAATATCACCTACTTGCATCAATTATGATTAAAATACGGTAAAATAAGTCAGAACTATAAAAATACGGAATTATGCTTAAATCGTCCAACTTATACCAAAAACAAATAGAAAAATGTAATAAAATACTAATAAAAATAAGGACAAATCTACTCTAATCAAACAACAACAACAACAACAACAACAGTAGTAGTAGTAGTAGTAGTAGTAGTAACAACAATAATAATAATAATAGTAGAAATAATAATAAATTTATTATCACTATTATTATTACTATTATCACAATTATTATTATTATTATTATTATTATTATTATTATTATTATTATTATCACTATTATTATTATTATCACTATTATTATTATTATTATTATTATTATTATTATTATTATTATTATTATTATTATTAAGACGTACCCAATCGACGTTGTGTGCAACGAGGCTCTTAGATCCTTGATAACAAGGATATTTATACTTTTTCCAATTGTTAGCATTCTTCATAGATCTATTCTGCGAACACATTAGCCAATATATAAATAAGTAAGAAAAACAAAAATGGAACAAGTTTTAAATGATAAAAATACAAAATGAGATAAAAGATATTACGATGAAATCTTTAGATGTAAATAAGGCGATACACTTTTGTCAGTCTTCATTGAGCATTTTCCTGTAATTTTCTGAGAACTTTGGATTTTGTGGATCTTTTTGTTGTGCCTTGAAATATGTGTGGGTTGCAGTCTTGTAATTACTAAAACGTTGTGCGGCTTTTCGCTCAAGTGACTTTTTCACCCTCTGGTAGTCGCTCTTGCTAAGGTCACCTTTCAAATCAAAATATTTCTGCAAATTTGTTCATAAGACGTAAGTTATAAGAAGTCAAACACTAAATAACACAAAAATTCTCTAAAAATTATATATCATTTACCTTGACTCATTTGTAAACTCTTTGTTGCTGTTCTTCTGGGACTGACGTCCAGTCATTGTGACAAGGGATCACAATTTCCCTAATCTTGTTGCCGACTTCACGTGTATAAGGTCCTTGGTTCGGGCCAATCGGTAGAACCGACCCTCCATCAAAATCAAACTCAGTTGGAAGCTTTTTCTTCCCATTTGCAATTAAGATTTTTTGTAAATTCTGACCTGTTGAGTTTGATCGATTCTTCATCTGTTTCGGTCGTTTTCTAGTTGATACACCTGTAGAGGGAGAACACATAATATTATTACTAAGTGTTGAACCATATCAACTGGATACAAAAATATTAATATTGAACCAAATATATGAAAAGTCACTTACTGTTGGGCTGACCATCTTGCGCTTCACATGGTCTTCTCGGACGCTTGCTCGGATGACTAGAGAGTTCATCCCCACCATCTCCACCATGTCTAGCCATAACATCTGCCATTCATGAAATAACTGTGTAAGAACTTATGAAAAATGTATATTGTAGACTGTAATTACTTAAAAAAATGTGTTCACCAACAAAATGTATATTCTTCAAATCACATGTTTAAAGATTAGCATAAGCTTTTCAATAGATGATAATGAAATCCCTAGCACTAAAAAATAGATGTCATCGTGTATTCTACAAAACAATAAAAATCAACTGTCCACTACACAACAACACTCGAAACACATACAGAACCCATTATAGATCTATTTCAGCTTACACACAGATATGTTAGCATTTACATATAGCTTGTCACATTAACAGTGATTTCTCTTCATTTAGTTTAGAAAGCTGATGACACCAAACTAGCACTTGAAACTTGGGATTTCCATAACTTCAAATATTTATTCATTTAATAAGAGAGAAAAGATGCTAAATTCCAAATGAAGGTTTCAATTTGCCGCTTCCTTCCCTTATCATAAGAACTGATCAAGTAATTTTCGGTTCTAAGGTTTAGCAATGAAGCGCCCAAAGGCAAGAGAAGATGATACTTGTCTACAAAATGTCATTTAATGTAAAAAGGCGCCAATGTTCAACAATCAGCAAGTTAGTTATTTATTAGCACAAATTCATAGCCAAAACCAATACAAAATTAGGTGCATCCTATACATCAAACCGAATTCCATTTTTTAAAACTTACTAGGAACTTAAAAACGAGAGGATTAAGAACATATGAAACACAGGAATATTCCAATAAACGAAATCCATAACAAAGTATCACCGTACACCAAATACAGTTTTGCCAACCAAAACACAAAACATTAGTTAAGCAAAAATATGAGACAAATAATTTTCACTGACCTTCAGCATTAATTCATATAGCAAAAGATTTTGTCTGTTACAAGTTAAAGCACATGGCGAGCAGGAAATAAACACAAACCAAAACAACAGCTGCCAACCTAAAAACATGCCCATTAATTTAGATAATAATATGTTTAATCAAAGTCAAATTTAAAAACTATAATATGTAGAAAATCAAATATGGATAATTAAAAAAACAATTACAAGAAAATAAAACATAAAAGAAAATTTAGACAATATAAACAGTTGATAATTTATTTTTCTTTGAAATCTACACAATTAATTATTCACAGATTGAAAATGAGCAGAAGTATTACAATGGGAATACTTATTCACAAAAACAGAAAAGCAGAAAGATCTTACAGCATGAATTAATTACCTGAGGGGCGAATATGAGTTGACTGCTGCTGCAATGGAATGGCGACGGCGGCGAACTCGGAGTGGGGATTAGGTGCCAGTGGCGACTTCGAGATACGGTTGCGGTGCATGGTGTGGACGGAGAATGGAAGTGGTGTGGGCTGGGGATAGACCTGGACTTATGAATTGAGTTAGGGTTCTTGGTGGGTGTGACGGGGGTGCCACCATTATGGAAGAATATGGAAGCAGCTTTCAATTGATGCATCCACAATCTCATTAGAAATCCGTCGTTACAAATGTGATCACATATGTAAAATTAAATTATTGTAATTGCTATTTTAATCTTATTTGTTATTATTTTTTAATCTTGTTGTATTTTTAATTTTGAAATAAAACTTCTTGTAATTCTTAGATAAATAATATAATTAAATAAATAATATGTATTGTGAGTGTGGTTTGGGGTTTTTTCGACCAACTTTTTTTTTTCATTTTTGCCCCAGGACGCCAATCCGACTGGAATTGAAAAGAGAGCTTGAAAAACATTGAGGCAAGGAGAAAGGAATTTAAAACTTGCTTGGAAATAATTAAACTTAATGACACAAATTTAACCTAATTAACAACCTTAATTAAATTAAACGTCAAAACGGGTAAAAAATCTGCGTGTCAGTCGATCGACTGAAAGCTGTCGATCGACTGATATGCCCAGAAATTGCAAAACACGCTGCCGAGTAGTCGATTTCCACGAGTTTCGGTCGACCGAATGATCTTATATCGATCGACTAATAATCGATCGACTGAGATCTTGTTGATCGACTGATAGGAAGCTCCGGCTCATTTTCTCATTTTTGCTCTAAACGTCCGCCGGCTGTCGCTCCTCGTTCGCGTTGTGTTCCCTTGCTTGCTCATTCTAATCCGAGTCAAATGGGATTTCCTAAGCGTGCATGGGACCGCTTCGGTCATCCTACGGCCATAAAGACAAAAACGAGTAGAAATAAATGAAAATCCAATGAAAACCGCACAAAAGTTACAAAAACCTAAAACTAATAAAATCGGATAAAACGACTCCTAATACCCATTAATGCAAGCAATAAACATGCAAATGCGTTACAAAAAGGTAACAAAAACAACGTACAAAAAGGTATAAATCAATGATAATTAAAACATAATTATAGTAGCGTTACAATACTAATCAGAATCATTATCTCCTAGATCATCATTTATATCATCTTCACTCGTGATATGATCTTGTTGTTCAACTTGCTCGTACTCGACTAGGGTGTCATACTCCATGTCATCATCATCGTTGTACATGTCAGATGATTTAGATGTACTTGAAAATAGACCATTTGTTTCAACAACGTGGTCAGGCGGCATGTCATCTTGATGTAGCTCTATGTGTTCGAGATTTCCAAGATCAACAAAAAGTGTGAATTGTGAAGAGTTGTCAGGGTGCAGCAGATCTACTTCGATCAAAGAGTCCATCGATGAACCAGCATCGACATTATGGTGGACTGCATGGACAATCTGCCATCTTGCAGGGCGAGCAGGGTCCTTAGTATAAAATACTTGTCTGGCTTATGTCGCAAGTATAAATTGGTCGTCTTTGTAAACCTCAGTACCACTGTCTATATTTATGATTTTTCTGTCATGCATCACATGTCAATGATCAGATTTAAACCACTTGCATCGAAATAGAACAATTGATAATTGATCAGTGTAGTGAAGTTCTATAATGTCTTTCAAAATGCCATAATACATTTCTCCTCCCATTCCAGGCACTGACACACCACTATTTTGCGTTAGTCGACGAATGTCTCGATCATAAGTCAAGAAACGAACCTCATTCACTACACATCCAACATATAATTAGGCAAACTTATCACATCCACACGCCAACGCATACACTTCTTTAGATACTAACTGCGGGTTATAGTACACCTAAAGTTCGTGAAAAGAAATATATATTATATAGTAATAATATTATCATCACATCTATTATTTTTACATAATTGAGATTCATTTTATATACGTTTTTTGGATTAGCACTTACCTTTCTGTAAAACCAATTTGCAAATTCTTGTCTGTGTTGAAGCTCCAAGTCACTAACACCATGCGCCATCAACTCCTGTTTGTGTTCTCTGCCGCGAAAATGAAAAATAAGCAACATGTTATAATCTAAATGTCTTTTAGAGTTAATTATAATAAATACCCCAAAAGTTTGGTCCAATTACAAAAAAAAAAAACTGAATATTAAAATAATGAATATGAGTTACTGCAAGTACATGTCTATTTCTAGACAATTGTTTAGAATGTAAAATTGTGTCTACTTGTGCTTCTCCGACGATAAAGCTACGGTCCTGAGACCTCCAACTGGGATGCACTATGATCTAAAAATCGAGAGTTGTGATGTCACTTCATATATCGGGTTGTCTCTACATCGGTGAAATAACGAGCACAAAATGTCAATGCCTCTTTCGCCACATATGCCTCGGCAATCGACCCCTCTGGCTTAGCTGGATTCCTAACACATCCCTTGAGCTCCGTCAAAAATGATTCAGTTGGATACATCCGCCTCAGGTGTTCGGGTCCCCCTATAATTTCCTCTTCGGGGAGATGCATAACCAAATGAACCATAATGTCGAAAAAAGCGGGGGGGGTGGGGGGGGGGGGGGATATCTTTTCCAATTTGCACAAGATCAGAATCACATCCGATTGGGCTGAAATAAGGTCACTCACATTGAGACTTTTGGCGGACATTTTCCTGAAAAAGCTACATAATTCAATGATTGCATCGGATATATACTTATCTAAATAAGCACGGGCCGCCACATGCAACAATCTTTGCATTATGATGTGGCAATCATGAGATTTTAGTCCAATTAAGCAGCCCTGACCTGGAGGTACACACCTTCTTAAGTTTGATGCAAATCCATATGGGAATCTCACGGACCTGATCCAATCACAAAACTCAATTCGTTTGTTTGGAGGTAATGTGTAACGAGCCCTAGGCTTCATTATCTTACCTCTATCTTTGAAGAGGTGCAGCTCTGGCCTAATATTCAAGTTCTTTAGATCCTGTCTAGTATTAGGAGTATCCTTTGACTTCAGCGGATCATCCATGATGGTCCCCGTGACACTGTCACACACATTCTTCTCTAAATGAATCATGTCGATATTGTGTTTCAAGTCATTACTGGACCAGTAAGGGAGCTCAAAGGAAATGCTTTTTTTTTTCCAGTTCAACTCATCTGCATATTTACGGGTCTTTGCACCACCATACTTCTCATGTTTCCCAGGTGTTTTTGGTCTAACTCGATTTAGCTGGATCAATATGTTTGTCATTGTTTTTTATACTAGAGGGCTCCGATATTCTGGTAAACCATTGAAATCACACGAACTTCTCCATCTGTGGTGTATAGGAAGAAACATTATAGCACCAAAGTACACTACCTTTCCCAATACGCGCATCGATTGGGTTTCATCATTACATGTGAGACATGCCATATAACCTTGCCCGCTCCACCCTGATAGACTACTTCTTGCAGGAAAGTCATTAATAGTCCACATTAATGCTAATCGCATGTGAAATAGACCACGGTTTTTGGTGAGAGCATCAATTGTGTCCACACCGACTGACCACATAAATTTCAATTCATCCACAAGAGGTCGCATGAATATGTCGAAATCCTTTCCCCGGGGATTTAGGTCCAGGTATCAATAATGTTAACATCAAATACTCTGATTTCAAGATAAGCCATGGTCGAAGATTATAAACTGTCAATATTGCTGGCCACATACTATACACCTGACTCATATCAACAAATGGGTCGACGCCATCAGCTTAAGTCCTAGACGAACGTTGCATCGCTCACTAGAAAACTCTGGATGTCTAACATCAAATGCACGCAATGCTTTCCCATCCCTTGGATGTGTCACAACATCTGCGCTTATATGATGCCCTATACTATGCCAACGCATAAGATTCGCGGTCTCTTCCATTGCAAATAACCTTTTCAATCTTAGGATGATTGGAAAATATCGCATAACCTTATGTGGAGTTTTGCTCTTCGAGCCTTTCCCACTATTCTCTCGCCAACGTGATTCTCTACAAGCTGGACATATTTCTCTATCGGCATACTCTTTATAAAAAAGTGCACAATCATACTTACAAGCATGTATGTTCTCATAGACGAGACCCAAACTTGCAAGCAACTTCTTAGCCTCATAATGTGAGTTGACAATATTCATCGATGGGAACGTAAGTTTCAACAACTTAATCAACTCGTCAAATGATCTATTTGTCCACTTATTACTCACCTTGATATTCATCAACTTTACTAGAAAGTCCATCGAAAAGAATGATGAAATCCCTTGATATAATTTAGTGTTCATAGATTCGTACACGTTACGATACTGCTCATCAGGGCCATCCGATCCGTACTCATCATCTTGGTCCAAGTCTGCCATAACATTTGTCATGTCATCCATCATTTCAATGTCAACGTCTGACGGACCAGGTTGGTGTTCCGATGAGCAATCGCCATGGTGAATCTAAGTATCATATGATGCATCAAACCCAAACCTCTGAATATGAATTTGAACAGCTTGTAACTTATGAGACTCCATATTTAAACATTTATTGCACAGGCACTTAATCAAGCCTTTCTTATTCACAAGAGGCCTACATTTGTTAATAAATTCTCTCACTCCACGCCTGAACTCTGTGGACATCTTATTCGTAATATGCATCCATGTCTTGTCCATCACTATATTTGATATCCTGAAAAAGAAAAGAACCAAAAGTTATTAGGTAATTTCTTTGCTCCTCCATTTTACTGTTATTCAGAAAAATTACTACAACCATTTTGATTTACTATTTTTTTAATACAAGAATATACATTAGTGGCATCAATGAAGTAGGTAAACAGATTTTAGCTTGATAATATTATAAAGTAAAAATAAAAGCAATCATCATTTAAAACTACAGATAGTCATGATATTTTTTTCCATTACAAATTAGATTCTTATAGGATGAAAATTTTGTTAAGTACTTGATAGGGCAATATATACGCCAGACCTGGTTTGGGGTAGCTCTGACTTAGCTATCAGGAAGAGATCACTAAAGGCTTGAAGATTATGCTGAGCTGAAGTTCCGGGGACTAAAGTTTAGTCTGGTCTGGGTGAAAGACCTGGTTAAGTCCTCTGAGGAATAGTGCTCATCCTCATTATAGCAAGATCTGACCTGTTGAACGGCAGAGACACAAAAGGAAAGAAGAGCTGGATCACGACAGTTCTGGTTCCTTGAATTCTGTTGAAATCCTAGAGAGCTGAAACAAGGAAGACCTGACTACAGTCAGGTCTGATATTAATACCGAGGTAATACAGGAGAAAGAAATAAGGAAGGCCTGGAACAGGGGAGGCCTATTTCCTAGATTCCCGGCAAAGAGACAAGTGGGACCACTTGTCAGAATTGGTTGCCAAAACGGCCCTTGATTCGCAGCATGTGCTCCCGAGATCCCGGCTGGGGTCCCCACTAGGAGAAACTATAAATATCTCAGCCCCAAGGCTGAGAGAGTGATTAGCACATATTTGTCCTTATTTTTAGTAGGTTTATAACTTGTTTTTCCTATTGTTTTTGGTATAAGTTGGGTAGTTTAAGCTCGATTTCGTATATTTGTACTCTCAGCTTATTTTACCGCGTTTTGATCTAGATTGATGCAAATAAGTGATTATTTATGGTTTTTCACTTTACAGCTAAGTAACCGGACGAGTTCGGCGCATAATTAGATGAAGTTGATACTCGCGAAATAGAGAACGAGCTTTCCGGTGAACGAGTAGCAAACAGATAGAAGGAGACGAAGGCAGACGCGCAACCGCGTCGACTGACGCGACCGTCGACGCGAGTCATGACCTGCGTCAGTCGACGCAGCATCGACGCAACGTCGACGCTACTTGCTGAAGCATCGGTGTCGACGCATTTATGTCGACGCAACATCGACGCTACTTGCTGAAGCGTCGATGTCGACACACATCATCGACGCACCCGCCCAGGCGATGCGTGCGCCAGGCAGCACCGACGCCGAGCACCAGCCCGCGTCAGTCGATGCACCGTCGACGCGACGGCCCAGAATCGGGATTTTAGGGTTTCTTATGCTCCAAGTCAAGGGAAATCTATTTAAACCCTTTCAAGTCCGTCCCAAACCAGACATTCCGACATATATACACTGAATTCTTGATCGTGAGGTTCGAGAACAACACCATACACACCTTAATCACAACAAGTGATCAAGATCGAAGATTCGAGGATCGTCAAGCTCCAACCGTCCGTTCACGATCCGTTCTTCGACCGAGATCATTCACCCCTCCGGAGTAGCTGGAGAATTTACTACGCTTTCTAGTTTAATAAGTACTCTAAACCTTTTATTCATTTTCGTAGTTTAATTTATGCGATT
>BMAC01000030.1:199514-215423 GCA_014905375.1 Phtheirospermum japonicum | reverse complement strand
TTGGGTTGAAACAATTGGCACCGTCTGTGGGAAATCTGGGCTAAGACGTGAGCTCCTTTTCCATGGCTTCTGACGGATTACGAAGAAACTTAGTGTGGGAACTTGGTGAAACACCCATCTCCGCCGTGCCGTGGGGTATGCTGTGATTGGCAGAGACATCCCAGGCACGGCCTGATGGAGTCGGGCCGTCAGCGAGGGTTGCAACAGGCACCGCTCCGTCCTCCTCTTGTGGACCAACGCCTGTTGATGGCGGCTTGCTCAATGACGCCTTGCTCAGGCAGTTATCGGAGCTAATCGGCAAGGCCGTAGAGGCGGCAGTTGAGAAAAAATTCGCTGAGGTTTCGACACCACCGACTGGTGCGCGGCCAGATCGGACGATCCCGGTGGCAGACACCGAGCCACCGCGCAACCAGCACGTGGATCGGACTCCTCTTCAGGATAGAGAGGAGCTCCTCTCCACTTTCGATGGTGAAACCTCAAGCCAGACTAATCCAGGTCTGGCTGAACAGATGCAGAGTTTGCAAAAAGCGGTGTGAGAATTCAAGAGGAAATTGACGAGTACTAGTGCCGTGCCAGCGCGGCGGGGCACCCCTTTCACTGAGGAGGTCATGCGTGACGACGTACCAGCTTCATATCGCTCCTTGGGTTTCGAGTATAATGGAACCACGGATCCGTGGGACCATCTCAGTCGCTTCGTGATCGCGGCAGCTCTGCATAAATTTTCGGACGCTGTTATGTGCCGGGTCTTCCCAATGACTTTCACTAAATCAGCGTAGCTCTGGTTTAGCCAACTGCCACCAAGATCTATCAGTAACTTTGACGAATTAAGTTCGGCCTTCCTGCACCAGTTCACGAGCTGCAGGAAGTACCAGAAAATGCCACTTGAACTTTTAAGCCTGAAGCAGAAAGAGAGCAAGAGCATGCATGCCTACATCAACAGGTTCACAACGGCTAAGTTAGAGGTACCCTCTGCGTCAGAAGAGCTATTGGTAAATGCTCTAGCACAAGGTCTGGGGAGAGGAGAATTTTTCCAATCGCTGGTGGTGAAACTAGCTCTGAGATTTGGAGAGCTCTTGGAGAGAGCGGAGAAGTATATCCATTTGGAAGAAGCTTTGAAAATCAAGGAAGAAGGAGAGAAGAAGAGGGAAAGGTATGATAGAGATGAAAGGGCAGCAGTGAAGAAGCCCAGGTCAGATCTGTCTAGAGGGAGACCTCGTTTCGACAAATATACCCCTTTAGCGACGCCGCAAGGCGAAATTCTGCAGGTAATAGAAAGGCCTCCAGACCTGAAATGGCCTAAAACTTACTCGCAGAAGCCCAAGAAGGAAAGATCTGACCGATTTTGCCGTTTCCATAATGAGTATAGACACAATACTGATCAATGCACTCATTTGAAAGATGAGCTGGAGAGAATGGTTCAGGCTGGGCACCTGAAAGAGTATGTCCGCTTGAGGAAGGAAGAGGCCAGATCTAGTCGCAGTGGTTATGACCGACCCCAACAAGGCAAGAGAGATCAGGATAGAAGACACGCTGAAGGAAGAAGGTCTGATCAGGCCCAGGTCATTCATGGCGAGATTCAGATGATCACGGACGGAGAGCTGGAAGAGCACTCTAAACGGACGCAGCATAGCTATGTTAGGGCTGCGAAGGATCTAATTAGGAAATCGCGTGAGGTGGGGCAAATGGCATCTACCCCGAACATTTGTTTCGGGTCGGAAGATGGAGATGGCATCTTGGCCCCACACATGGACGCTTTGGTTATAACAGCAACCATCACCAACTATAATGTGCGGCGAATTTTCATTGATACGGGAAGTTCTGCTGATATTCTATTTTACGATTATTTCCAAAAGTTGAAGCTGGATGTCGAGTTGGAAGAGGTGACTACCTCTCTGGTCGGGTTTGCAGGAGGAGCCCTAAAGCCTCTAGGAGCGGTTAGGCTCCTCGTGAAATTGGGTGAGGAGCCATACAGGGTGACTAGAACAGTCCATTTTCTGGTGGTGGATGCGCCATCCTCTTATAATGTTATGCTTGGCCGCCCATCCTTGAGTCAGTTCCAGGCCNCGGAGAGCTGGAAGAGCACTCTAAACGGACGCAGCATAGCTATGTTAGGGCTGCGAAGGATCTAATTAGGAAATCGCGTGAGGTGGGGCAAATGGCATCTACCCCGAACATTTGTTTCGGGTCGGAAGATGGAGATGGCATCTTGGCCCCACACATGGACGCTTTGGTTATAACAGCAACCATCACCAACTATAATGTGCGGCGAATTTTCATTGATACGGGAAGTTCTGCTGATATTCTATTTTACGATTATTTCCAAAAGTTGAAGCTGGATGTCGAGTTGGAAGAGGTGACTACCTCTCTGGTCGGGTTTGCAGGAGGAGCCCTAAAGCCTCTAGGAGCGGTTAGGCTCCTCGTGAAATTGGGTGAGGAGCCATACAGGGTGACTAGAACAGTCCATTTTCTGGTGGTGGATGCGCCATCCTCTTATAATGTTATGCTTGGCCGCCCATCCTTGAGTCAGTTCCAGGCCATGATATCGGTTTTCCAGATGAAAATGAAATTTCCGGCTGAGGACGGAACAGGCGAGGTAAGGGGTGATCAATACGCATCGCGACAGACGTATGTTGAATGTGTCAGAAGGAACAGCGAGGAAGAAAGACAGAGCAAGAGAGCTCAAGTGGAGCAGCCACGGACAGACCTGGCTCGAAGAGAGGAGGGACGATGATAGTTGAGGTGGTCCCGGGTGACGATAGCCGAGTCCTTCGTGTAGGCACGACTCTTAGCCCGGAGGTATTGACTGACCTAGTGACTTTGCTGAGAGACAGTGCGGATGTTTTTTCTTGGTCTCCCCAAGACTTGATAGGGATCGACCCGGAGGTCACTGAGAACCGCCTCAACATCAGCCCGGAAGTGAAGCCAGTTAAGCAGAAAAAGCGTAACTTCGGGCCAGAGAAAGAAGCCATTATAGAGGCAGAGGTGGATAAGCTCTTGAAGGCGGGGCACATCCAGGAAATACAATTTCCGAAATGGCTTTCCAATGCAGTTTTGGTCCCAAAGACGGATGATTGGCGGATGTGTATAGATTTTCGAGATTTAAACCGTGCCTGTCCGAAGGACCACTATCCCTTGCCAAGGATCGACCAGCTCGTCGATTCTACCTCTGGCTGTGAGCTCTTGAGCATGATGGATGCCTCGCAGGGGTATCACCAGATCAGATTGTACAGAGAGGACTGGAAGCGTGTTAGCTTTATAACCCCGAAAGGGACGTACTGTTACGTGGTTATGCCTTTTGGCCTCAAAAATGCGGGTGCTACCTACCAGCGTCTGGTGGACAAAATGTTCAAGAGTCAGCTTGGTCGGAACATGGAGGTTTACGTGGACGACATGCTAGTCAAGAGCGTGAAAGCAACGTCGCATGTGGATGACTTGAGGGAGACCTTTGATACCTTGCGGAGATACAGGATGAAGCTTAACCCTAAGAAGTGCACATTTGGGGGTCAGAGCTAGGAAATTCCTGGGCTATATGGTCACAAAAAAAGGTATCGAAGCTAACCCCGAGAAGATAAGGGCCATTATGGATACGAAAGCACCCAGGAATGTTAGAGAAATGCAATGCTTGGCAGGGCGAATCAACGCTTTGAGTCGGTTTGTCTAACGATCAGCAGAAAAGAGCCTACCATTTTTCCAGGCCTTGCGCAAGAAAGCAAGGTTTCAGTGGAGTGATGAGTGTGAGGAGGAGTTTGGATTACTGAAGGAACACCTGGCCAATATGACTTTGCTTACAAAACCTGTCCAGGGGGAGCCCTTGATCCTGTACCTATCTGTGGGGCAGCAAGCAGTCAGCTCTGTCTTACTTCGAGAAGAGGGCAAAGTACAGCGACCAGTCTACTATTGGAGTAAGGTCTTGCATGATGCCGAAGAGAGATATGTTGAAGTAGAAAAGGCAATGCTAGCTCTGGTGGGAACTGCTCGCAAGTTGCGCCCGTATTTCCTTTCCCATAACATAATCGTACGGACTAACCTTCCGCTAAAAGCTATAATGGACAAGCCGGAAGCATTAGGAAGATTGGTCAGGTGGATCATAGAGCTCAGTGAATTCGATGTCGAGTTTGAAGCTAGAACTGCAATCAAAGCCCAGGCCCTGGTTGACTTTATGCAAGAAATGACCGGCCTTCCCGTGGAAGTGAAGGAGTGGACAATCTTTACGGATGGCTCTGTTAGTAACCAGAGCTGCAGGGCTGGAATCGTCTTGACAGACCCATTGGGTACATCTACCGAATTTGCCATACGATTGAAGCATACATTCTCCAATAATGCTGCTGAATTCGAAGCCCTTTTGAGGGGAATCTAGATGGCAAAAGACCTAGGTGCAGAGCAGGTGTGCGCTAAGGTGGATTCCCAACTGGTCTGTAAATAGATAAGTGGTGAATTTAAAACCCGAGAGGAAAGCATGCAGAGATATCTGGATAAATTCAGAGAATTGGTCAAAGATATGAAGAGCTGTTCGGTCCTCCAGATTCCTCGAGAAGAAAACAACAGAGTTGATTATCTAGCAAAGATAGCCAGCTCAGTCGTAGATTGTCAAGAAAGAACGATAACACTACTAAGAGCGGATGAGGAATTCGGCGCAGAACAGATCTGTTCAGTAAGTGAAAGAGGCGATTGGCGCTCCCCTATTATTGCTTTCTTAGAAAAAGGAGAGCTACCAGAGGAGAAGGGAGAGAAAGTGAAGGTAAGACTCAGATCTGCTTGTTTCTGTCTAGTCAAGGGGACTCTATTTAGGAGAGGGTTTGGAAGACCTTTGTTGCGATGTCTAGGCCCAGAAGAGAGTATTTAGGTCCTCAAAGAAGTCCATGAAGGGTGCTGCGGCAATTACATGGGGGCACGGGCCTTGGATAATAAAATACTGAGAGCTGGATATTTTTGGCCGTCAATGAGAAAAGAGGCGAAGGTTTTTGTGATAAGTGTGAGAGATGTCAACGGATGTCTCCCCTGATCCACCAACCGGCAGAAGAGCTGATGGAAATGAGCTCTCCTTGCCCTTTTGCGAAATGGGGAGTCGAACTGGTCGGTCCTTTCCCAATGGCCCCGGCTCAAAAGAGATTCCTAATTGTGGCATAGACTATTTTAGCAAGTGGTCGAGGCAGAAGCTCTGGCGAAGATAACGGAAGAGGCGGTGATGGGATTCATCTGGAAGAATATTATCTGTCGTTTTGGCGTGCCAAGGGTGATGATCTCAGACAATGGTACCCAATTTATGGAAGCCAAAATCAGAGCTTGGTGTGCCAAGATGAAAATTCAACAACATTTCACGTCCGTGTATCACCCACAGGCGAATGGTCAGGTCGAGGTGACTAATCGCATTCTTGTCCAAGGACTTAAGTCAAGGTTGGAAAGATCTGGGGGGAAAGGGGTGGAAGAGCTGAATGCGACGCTCTGGGCGTATCGCACAAACCCTAAGGAGTGTACGGGTGAAACCCCATTTACCCTTGTCTATGGCATGGATGTTGTGGTTCCTGCAGAAATTAGCTTGGAAACTCATCGGGTGCAGAATTACGATGAATCCCAGAATGGGGCACTAATCCAAGATGCCTTAGATTTAATTAACGAGAAAAGGGACCAAGCAGCGGTGAGGATGGAACATATGCGCGGACGGGTCAGAGCAGTCTACAATAAAATGGTCAGAGAGAGGCGCTTCCAAGTGGGAGACCTGGTCCTTAAAAGAGCCGATATGGGACGGACCAAAGGAAAGTTAGATGTTGTGTGGCACGGACCACTACGGGTCACCCAGGTCTTGGCCGGAGGAGCTTATAAATTAGAAGAATTGGATGGGACTGAGATCCCTCGTGCTTGGAATATTACTAACTTACGGAAATTCTATACGTAGTTTTAATCTTTAAATGTTTGTTTGCCTTTCTTGAATAAATTTGCAGGTTTATCCTCGTTCACCAGATTAAAATACGTGTGCATAATTAAAGCCAGAATTGGCTAAGGACGGATGTCCTCAATTTTCCTGGCCTGATTGTCATCTCAATCCATGATTGGCTAAGGACGGATGTCCTCAATTTTTCCTGACCCGATTGTCAGTTTAAGCCAGGATTGGCTATGGCCGGATGTCCTCGATTTTTCTTGACCTGATTGTCTTTTTAAAGCCAGGATATGCTAGGACGGATGGCCACGATCTTCCTGACCTGATTGTTAGCTCAAGTCAAGATGGGCTAAAGGCGAATGCCCCGATTTACCTGACCTGATGGTCAGCTAAAGTACATGAGCAAAGAATGAGGCTTTATGAGGTAAATTCTGAATTGCTAACGTTGATATAAACATGAGTTGAACGATTTGAGCAGACTAAAAACCAATTCAAAGTTATATGAGCAAAGCTGAGAAAATACATATGATAAAGCATAAAATTCACATATTTTATTAACTGCTGGAAAACGCAAAAAGCGGGTTGCACACACCCTCCAGGAAGGTGGGCAACTTTGATTATAATAAATTGCAGGAAACAAAAGAAATAGAACCCAGACATTTATCTGGGTGAAGACCTCCGATCTGAGGCCAGAGCTCGGCGAATGCGCCAAGTCTCACGCTCGGTCTCGTGCAGACGGCGGCGATACTTGTCGGACCGCTCCGCAAGGGCATGAGCTTTGCCAGCAATGACGGTCAGGCGATTTGCCGATTCGGCCAAATCCGCCTTCTCCTCTTGCAGTTGGTGGTTGATTTGTCGGAACTCGGCCCATTCTCTTTTATAGTGATGCTTTTTCTGCCTCTTTCTCTCCAGAAGCCGATAGAGATAGCCAATTTTTTCCTTGAGCAAGACCAGTTGATCGAAAAGCTTGAATTTCTCCACGATCAGGGAGATGTTTTTTCTCTTTACAGTATTGAGTTCTTCAAGCAAAGGAGAAGAAGACATTTTTTCAGGTGAATGATGAAAAACTGAAGTATGCATATACGTATTTATAAAGAGGACAAGCACGTGCCAAGGAATAAAAGTACTAGGGTTTCCGGAGAACCAGGAAACCCTAGAAATCCAAAGGTTTCAACACGACAAAACATCAATTATCATTAAAGAGAAGAGTTCAAGTACAGATTTCACATCAAGAAAAAAAAAAAAAAGATCAGCCACACAGGCTACAACTACAGATCTGTCAAAACAAAAAAGCGCGAAAATAGACAGGCCTATCTAGACATCCCGAGCTACACCTCGGGTGGATCCTCACCAGCTCTTCCCTCTGTTTGACCCTCCGGCTGAGACACCTCGACGAAATCCTTGTCGAATTGGGTAGACTCGTGTAAATCACCCAAGTTGGCGAAAGTTGGAGAATTAGCTACTACCATCGCCAAGGACTGTTTAGGGGGGAGAAGAAGCCGAGGAGGAAGAGTAGAAGACCTGACGGATGTGGTCAGCGAAGGTCGTGGCATCTAGCAGGTGGAGGCGATCATCCTCGGGAACGTGAGAAAAGGAGGTGGGCTCGGAGACGCCTTCAATAGCGGCAGATCGGTCGTAAGGCGTGGAAGGGTGCTCAGCCACCCACTTGGCATGGGCATCCAGGCCTAACCCGAAGAAGACCTATGCCTCAGGAATGAGGAGATCGTACAACTCCTCCGAGCCCAGGAAATCTCGACGCGTAGTCTCTCGGGTTAGCTGTATTAGACGCAGCCCTTCCCCAGAATTGAGGAACACCAACCTCCCTTCGGCTCGTCCTTCAATACGACCTCAGCCCTCTCCGTCAACCTCGCCCTCAGCTCGGGCTAGCTTGACTTTATCTTTCAGATCTTGCTCACGGAGAAGGATCAAAGCTCGCTGTTTGCCCTCGGACTCCTTAGCCTCATGGAGTTCCGACCGCATCTGCTCCAGCTCTGCCTTCAGCAAATCAATCTCCACCTCAGCACCTTGCAGCTTAACTTGGGCCTCCCGGGCCTTGGTCGTCAGCTCTAACCCTCGTCCTTTCAAGACCTCGATCTCTTTCTTCAGGTCAGCATGCAATAGGGAGCCTCAAGCCCGGGCCAGCAAAGACGCCCTTCCCACCACGTCCTGGAAAGAGAAAGGGGTAAGTAATGAACTTGAGGAGACTAAGGGTATATCAAGTGGAGATCTTTACCTGTGCCTCCACTTTACAGTAGAATTCGAGTAGCTCTGGGTATGACATCTTATCCACAATGCGGCGATCCGCCGTGGGAGATAACCTATCATGAACTGTTTAGCCACCTCCCCGGGGCAGTTGAGGATAGACCTGTTGAAGAGGGCCTGGTTGGGATAGGGAGGCACTTGAGGAACCACTGCAGGGGTGTCCTGAGGAGTTGCCTCAGGGTTGGCTTGAGAAGCGGTTTGGGAAAGGTCTTGAGGAGCGGATGGGAGATCAGCTCGGCTCCATTTCCGCCTTCTCAATTGTTGCTCCTCCTCGGGGCCCTCAGAAGATGGGGCTGTTGGCTCGCGCACTGACCCCCTCACCCATTCTGGATTCTTCCTTACCGTCCCGGGAAGAATCACCTCAGGCTCAGAAGACCTGGACAGCGCTAGGGGTTGGCTCTGGAGAGGTGCCACGGGGATGACCTCTTCCGAGGTTGGGGAAGCTCTGGAAGGACCTCCTAGGAGGCTCCTCTGTCCTCCTCCCGCGACCTTCTGGGCTTTGGCCTTCATCTTCGCTTGCAACATATTTGCTGAAATAAAAGAATGAAGCAATTAAAAAATAAAGAAACGATAACGGAAGGAAAGTAAAACCAGGTCATTCTAAGAAAATACCAATCTCGATGGGCAGAGGCCCGTTCCCTTGTTGGGAGTTGAAGAAATTCAAGAGTTTGGTGGTAAGAATTTTGGATAGGTCGAAAGGGTTTTGGTTAAGGAGGGAAATTTTCTCGCCCAAGTGTGATGGTCTGTCACCTCGGGATAGACGCACTTGGGGATGTATGAAGTTGATAGGGGTAGATGGAAAACCCCAATCTCCCTAGCTCTGGACGAAGAAGAACTTCTTCTTCCAGGCCTTGTGGGATGTGGGAAGACCTGTCAAGAAGTGGACGTCTGGTCGTCCTGAGAGGTAGAAGATGCCAGAGGTGCTCTTCGCCTGAAATAAAAAAAATAAAAGCTGGGCTGTCGGAACAATCCCAGAATATTGGGCTGCTAAATGAAATCCGGCCATAATGCCGAAAGCATTGGGCAAAAACTGTTGTACTGGGATATGGTACATCCGGGAAATAGCTATTATAAAAGGATGAACGGGGAGGCTCAGGCCGGCCTGAAACTAGTCTACATAAAAGGTCAAATGATTAGGAGGAGGTGATGAAGCCCTCTCATTCGGCGCCGGACTGGTAAATGAGGAATTATCGGAGATGTTAAAAGAGACACGGATATTTCGGAGGGTATGATTACTAACTATAGAGACTGTGTTATCGAGAGGGAGATTTGGTGAAGCTACCGGAGGCCTTTCTCGGAAAACCTCCAAGGGTCTCGCCGAGGAAGCGGCAGAAGGCGATTCGAGAAAAGAAATATCCACGGAGGAGATGGAATTCACCGGCCCTGCTGGGGGGATCCTCCCGGTGGAGTCGGAATGAGAAGAAGAAGTAAACATAATTGAAAGATTATGAAATAGGGAAAGAAAGTACCTGGTTTGTGAAATAATAGGAGAGGCAGATTTCGAAATAAAAAATCGCTGAGATACTGGAGAGAAAAGAGAAAGATGAAGAAAGTTGAAAAACAGAATTTGAAAAAGTGAAGGATAAAGAAGGAATATGGAGGGACCAAAAGAAAGTGGGCGAATTTGAAAATCAGAAATCGAGGAGGACGGGATTTGATGGGATCCCCGCATTTAATGCAAATAGTACTTTACGTGGTGGGCTGGAGCGCCAACTGCCCTAGGTCAAATCACACGCCACCAAGTTGTCAGTTACGGAAGAGACGTGTGGGAATAGGGACCATTTGGGAAAGCAAACCGACACCATTAATGCCAATAATTAGGACTGTTTGGCAGGCGGATATCTCGGGATTCCCCCAGTACGAGAAACCATAAAGGACAGAACGACCTCATTTATTTCAAAAAAAGCCTTGGACTATTACAGATCTACCCCAACTGTTCGGGGGGAGGAGTTGATAGGGCAATATATACGCCAGACCTGGTTTGGGGTAGCTCTGACTTAGCTATCAGGAAGAGATCATTAAAGGCTTGAAGATTATGCTGAGCTAAAGTTCCGGGGACTAAAGTTTAGCCTGGTCTGGGTGAAAGACCTGGTTAAGTCCTCTGAGGAATAGAGCTCATCCTCATTATAGCAAGATTTGACCTGTTGAACGGCAGAGACACAAAAGGAAAGAAGAGTTGGATCACGACAGTTCTGGTTCCTTGAATTCTGCTGAAATCCTAGAGAGCTAAAACAAGGAAGACCTGACTAGATTCAAATCTGATATTAATACCGAGGTAATACAGGAGAAAGAAATAAGGAAGGCTTGGAACAGGGGAGGCCTGTTTCCTAGTTTCCCGGCAAAGAGACAAGTGGGACCACTTATCAGAATTGGTTGCCAAAACGACCCTTGATTCGCGGCATGTGCTCCCGAGATCCCGGCTGGGGTTCCCACTAGGAGAAATTATAAATATCTCAACCCCAAGAATGAGAGAGGTATGTCATTCTCTTAAGCATTTCTTGCTTTCTTTCTGGAAAACACCTCAAATGCTTACTGACTTAAGTATCGGAGAGGTTTCCACCGGAAAATCACCGGTGGTCCTTTCTAACTCGTGTGTGTGGTGCAGATCGGGCGGGTGTTCAAGGTTCCAGGCGTTCTCAGCGTTGGTCATTTTTTGGGTTGAAACAGTACTTATGCAAACCTAGGGACATTTGAAAATTTAAAAAGTTATTGGGGTATTATTTCTAACTATTTATACAACTAGTAAAGTCAACAATATAACTTAAGCTTTTGCAGTTTATGAGTCATTACATGATGATGATGAGATTATATTCAACTAAAAATTAGATTACATATAATTATAGAAAGGAGAAGAATTGATTCACACCTTTTTTGGTTTTCTTAAAAATTGTTTGCCATTATTGTTAATATTGTTGTCATTGTTGTTGATATTGCTGCATTGTGCTTGATATTGATGATGTTGACATTTTTATATTGTTGTTGTTGTTGTGGATATTGTTTGGAGAGTATTTGGAGAATGATATTCCAAATGAAGTGGTACTCTGTTGGTTGTTAAAGAAGTTGTGGGCTATTGGGAGGACATTTTAAACTTATTGGGAGGACTTGTCCTTCTAATATGTAAGACATTAATTCGGTTGGTTGGGTATTTATTCGCGGTTGGTCAAGGTAATTAAATGCTCTTTTTTGGGACGGCTTTACATCCTATAGGAAGGACAAAATATCGTCCCTAAAGGTAGAACATATAGGGACGACTTATTATATCCTATAAAAAGGACAAAATGTCGTCCCTAAAGGTAGAACATATAGGGACGACTTATTATACTTATAGGAAGGACAAAATGTCGTCCCTAAAGGTAGAACATATAGCAATGACTTATTATACCTATAGGAAGGACAAAATGTCGGCCCTAAAAGTCTAACATATAGCAACTACTTTTTATCTATTGGGAGGACAAGGTTATAGAACCTATTGTAAGGACTTTTGGATGTCGTGCCTATATGTCCTACCTATAGGGACGACACCAATGTCCTCCCAATTTTGTCCTCCCTCTTAACCTCAATTCTTGTAGTGTAACCATATCCCTAAAAATGGAAAACAAAACTCTAAAATGTAAAAACAAAACTCTAAAATAGAAAAGTAAACCCTAAACTGTATTTATGTCACATATCATCACGTATAACTAACTTATATCATCACGTGTAACTGTCATATCACCAAGTAATGTTAACAGGTTTTTACATGGTACACTTATAAAGGTGCACCCAGATGCATGTAATAAATTGCCCAAATACTCTAGGTGGATTAGTTATTAATTATTTGCTTTTACAATTGGTTTAATTAATGTTATACACACATATAATTAACCATATCTCTACAGCCAAACCTCCCATACGTTTAATCAACTTCTTGGCTGGCGCCAGTTGAATTAATCCTACGGCAACACATAGCCTACAGCAATGGCCAAGATTTCATCAAATGCTGCCATTGACGAGCAAGAATATTCCAATGGTCCGAACAAGAAGACACATAGTTTTGCTATAGTGGAACCACACGAGGAACTTGGAGCAGGTAGACAAGGCTTCTTGGCCAAAATATTGTCTGAATTTCAACATCATCTCAATGAAAGAGAGAGTCACTTTTTAGGTATATATATGTGCACAATAAGATTTATTTAATTAATAATGTCACAAGATTTATTTAATTAATAATGTACATTTTATTTCTTCTGTTTCTTTCTTTCTTTTATTAACGACGTGGTCAATTAATTTTAATTCTGCATTGTTAGGTTATCCTCTAAATGTTCGATGCAACTTTTTGATGGATTTATCTCCACTGCTACAGTTCCACATTAATAACATTGGCGATCCATTCAAAGATAGCAACTTAGGTATGCATTCGAAACAATTTGAGGTGGCAGTTTTAGATTGGTTCGGACAACTGTGGGAAATCGAAAAGGAAGAATACTGGGGCTATGTGACCAATGGTGGATCAGAAGGCAATTTCCAGGGCCTGTTGCTCGGGTTAGTAAACAGAATCAATTACTCTGCTTGCTTTGTCAACGATATGTCAATATTTATGAGCGTATAACACGTGTGAATACCGATTATGAGCTGGGTAAATATACAATTAATAACACGGCCGATTGAATTTGTTGGAACGTACTTACTACTTTATTTGCAGGAGAGAGTTGTTGCCAGATGGGATTTTGTATACATCAAGAGAATCACATTACTCGATTTTCAAAGCAGCAAGAATGTTTAGAATGGACTGCAAAATAATAGGCACTTTAATAACAGGTGAAATAGATTACACTGACCTAAGAGAAACTCTTCGTCTCAACAAGGACAAACCTGCCATCATCAATGTTAATATAGGTTCTTTATTTCCCCTATTTTATCCCTTTTAATTCTCATATACATATATTGGGCTCTACAATATTATGTTAATTACCATTTTTTGAAATTATAGGGACTACTTTCAAAGGAGGTGTTGACAAACTTGATGTTATCATAAAAACCTTAGAGGAATGTGGCTTCTCAGAAAATCGATTCTACATCCATTGTGATACAGCATTATGTGGGCTAATTTCCCCTTTTCTTCAACAGGTAATCGAATAAATAGGTTAATTAAAATTTAAGGAATAATTACATAAAAACCATCGAGCAATATTTATAAATTTAATAGATAATCGAGTCTTTTGTACTTTGTAATTTAGCCCTAAAGTTTATTGCCATGCATTTCATGGATTATCTTTTTCTCTTGGGCTTTAATAGGGGCCATTGTTTAGTTTCAAGAAGCCCATTGGAAGTGTTAGTGTCTCCATGCACAAACTATTTGGTGCACCAATGCCATGTGGTGTGCACATGACGAGAAAAAGATACATCTCTACTGTATCTAAAAATATTGAGTACATTGAGACTCTGGATAATACGATATCCGGAAGCCGAAATGGCCACGCACCGATCTTTATGTGGTATGGCCTGAACTTGAAAGGTCGTTCTGGAATTCAAAAGGATGTTAATAAGTGTTTAATGAATGCTAGATACCTAAGAGATCGGCTGAAAAATGCAGGAATTAGTAACATGCATAACGAAATGAGCCTTGTGGTTGTTTTCGAGAGGCCTCTAGGTTGTGAGTTTGTTAAACATTGGCAACTTTCATGTCAAGGAAACATGGCACATGTGGTTGTGATGCCCCATGTTACAACTGAAATGTTGGATAATTTTGTGAAAGATTTTGTCCGAGAGAGAGATGTTTGGTATCAGTTTGGACAAATTGAGCCCCCTTGCCTTGGAGAGGATACAGGGACTTGTAACTGTACTTGCTCAAGGCATGGGAAAGGATCGTCAACTGTGTGAGCAAAGTTAAATGTAATTTTTTTTTTTTTTTTTTTTTTTTGAGCATGTGCTTGTTGTACCACTTTGTGTTGTAACCTCAAATAACTTCATTCAATAAATTCAAGTTTAATACAAGAGATAGTGTCGATTCCATGGAGTGCATATGTTTGTTCTCTTGGGATTTTGAATTCTAGTATTCAAAATTCTATAAATAGTGAAAATTCTTATTTGTTATAAGATTCAGAATCTTTTACTTTTTTTTACTGTAAATGTCAAATTATGTGTGAAAAGTGGGTGATAATGTATCTACCCTATTTGTTAATATTGTTGACACCCTAGCCTATGTGTCAGTTATAGGTTGCTTCGGATGATATGTGTCACTATCTGGTAGTTCCGAAAGCTGATGTGTCGACTTATAATGGTTCGGATTAAAACTGTCCTATTTAGGATATTTAACATAGGTATAAATAAGGACTTTTTTTTTCATCTGTTCCCCTCATTAGAATTTTAGGGTTAGAACATATCCCTCTCTCGCCTACCAGCCGCTGCCCCCCTCTCTCTCCCCGCCCACCGCCCTCTCCCTTGCCTCTCTTTGTTTATGTTTGTAAAACAAAAATCATTTGCCTATCTTACAAGATTCATACGACTGTTCTAACATAATTCACTCGCGAAGGGATCGAAATTCATTCGAACAGTTCTCAATATCTCTCTTTCCATTTCTCCTCCATCGCAATATATAAACAAAACTCAATTATTTATTTAATATTTTCATATTTGCAAAATTAAAAAGGGATCGAAGATGGAATCGATGCTCAATGAAGCAACGGCTTATGGGAAGGTTTGTACAGATCTATAATCGAGAGCGCAGTCAATTAGTTTGAAAGTGGATATCGACAACAGCGAGTGACATGAAGGTCTACAATTAACATGAAGATCTTATAGGTTTGTTTACTCTCGATCTGCGATTTTATTTTTTGGATCTGCGATCTTATAATTTTTTTGGTATTATATGCTCGGATGTGTGATTCAACTGTTCGGAATGAAGTGTTTTCTGAAGTAGGGTATAGAAAATCGAATATTGGTGTTTTTGCGATTTTTCTTATGAAATCATGCACTTGATTTTTGCGTGGTATTATCACAAGTTTTGGGTAATTGTGAATCGGAAAACAGATTGAGGAATTAATGATAATTCCAGTTTGTTTATGTTTAAAGTTATCTGTTTCCAGATTATTTGTTATTTCTTAGTTTCGAGATTTGAATAAATTCCATTTGTCCAGTGTTCTCCTATCCGCTTTAGTTCTGTTGTTTTTCATCACGGTAAGAATTGTTTTTATATTGTCGCTATTTACTTTATGGGCTTGAATATCCAATTGCATTGCATTTTGTTATTGGCTTAATGTACTGCGTATAGATTTTGCAATAAAAGATAGAATAAATAATAGCGGTTGAAGAGGAAGATCCAAAACCTTTTATGCATAATCCACGATTTACTTATGCATAATTTCATATACTGCTTTGAGTTTGTTGAACCAGGAATTATGGGAGGTAATCAATTTGTATGGATTATTCATATTGATCTTGATGCACTATAAGGTATGGTTTATGTGGTTAGAGAAATTCATCATATTTAACCACATTTTTTATCGTTACGAAGATTCTGCCTGTTGGGGGTAAAATTTAAAGGCGAGCACAACTTCTTTACTACTTTATTTCATATGATACAGGTTGCAGATTTTGGCATTTCTGCTCAATTAACACGGACAATATCGAGAAAAAATGTATTATTTTCTGATTTTAAGATTCTTTATTATTGGAACCTTTCTTCTCTATTATTCTTTACTATGAACTTTACTACTAAGTTATCCATCTGTCTACTCTACTTGGAGCACTGTGCAAGTATCTCATCACTCATGTATGCTCTTTTGAAGAGTTGA
>BMAC01000030.1:165186-199389 GCA_014905375.1 Phtheirospermum japonicum | reverse complement strand
TTTTTTTACTTGGGGTCTTAATTATTTTTGCAATCGTTTGGTATTGGCAGTTTTATCCACTGTTGCATTAAGAAGACATAAAATTGTGGTGGTTTGACTCCATAACAATATTGCTTAATTTTGTGTTTTGAAGGGATCCAGATCAGTGGATTTTCTATAGTATGGTTCATTGTACTTCATATGAAGATTTCACAACAGTTTTAACTTCCATGAATGTGATAGTTATGAATATGCATTTGGTTTTATGAAAGTAGTGCTTATTTCTCATAAACATTTGGTTTATGAGAATCATGGGATTTCAGAATGGTTTCTTGCTCGAACAGTTTGGCCTGGAGGACCTCATGAATGCTCTTCTCAAAGAGGTTAGTTTATTTATTTTTTTATTATTATATTTATTATTAGTATTAGTATTAGTATTAGTATTAATATTACTTTTATTATTTCTTTTGAATGACAATTATTACTTCTTATTTTAAACACGGATATTTATTGCTCTAGAATTCTGATTTTGCTTATGGATATATTTTACAAACAAATAAAGCAATTTAAAACTTATTCACCAAAATTTATTAACTCGTTCAACTTTTTGTTTTTATTTATAGAATATATCAACTTCTTGTTCTCACTTGTACACTTTTGTTACAATAAACCACTTCCTCTAATAGTTTTTTTTTTTTGGTCACAGCAGCAGCAAGGTGTGGGACCCATTGAGAACGATTTTGGCTTCGATGGTTACCATTTGGATAATCTTCCCGTATAATACGCCATTTAGGTGGTACCTTAGTTTTTATTTTCTTTAAGAACTGTGTACATAGATTTTCAGTTTTACGGCTGAAGTTATATGTAATGTGATAATGGGCTAGAAAATTTTCATTTGAACTTGATAAATTATTTCTATCTGCATATTAATAATATATGTATATTAATAATATCTTGTATAAAATTTGTTTTTAAAATTTAAAGTAAACATTATTTTTTCACTTTGTATTTAATGTCTACTTTTCGAACTTATTTTTAAAATAAATATTATGTTTTTTATGATTTTCTTATCTATGCCCGCGTAAATCGCGGGTTTATACACTAGTTATTATATTATATTTAATGTCAAATCATATCTAAAAAGTAGGTGACAGTGTATTATTGTATTGTATTAATAATATTTAATTATTTAATTATAAGATATTGTTGTTTGAGTATTTAATTTTTGAGTCTTACACTACAAAAAAATTCGGCTATGCTGACGGCCATATCTGTCAGGAGTCCTTCAGTATACTAAATACTGACGGCCTCCTGACGGATATTAGCCGTCAGCATGTTCATGGTCAGAATTATAGTATCCTGGCGGAAACGTGCACCCGTCAGGATTTGTGACGGCTTTCATGACGGCCAAAGCCGTTAGGAAATGGCCGTCAGTACTCCTGACGGACTTCAATAGTCAGGAATATCTGATGTCTTCCTGAAGGATTAGGCCGTCAGTATTCCTGGCGGTTAGAAGCTCGTCAGCAATACTGACGGTCAGAATACCCATCACTTTCCTGTCAGGAAGACATAAAATTTTTTGACGGTTATACCGTCAGGAGGCCGTCAGTAAGAAAATTAAATTATTATAAATTTTTGTAATATATTAATTAATAATTAAATTAAAAAACAATAAACAAATAAAATTTTAGATAATTCAAAATAAATTATCTAATAATTAAAAATCAAAATAAATTATCCAATATTCTAAAATCAAAATAAATTATTCAAATATTACAAAGTATAAGCAAATTCAGAATTCTATAACCATCTAATCATTATCACTACCGGATGTCGGATCAGTAGGAGGCTGACGAGACATGGCCAGGGCAACATCGTCCTGAAACTGCTACTGGAGCGCCAATTGGGAACGCGTCTGCACATCGCGTATCTGCTGAATCTCCAGCGCCTGCTCCTTGCGGATCTACTGAATCTCCTGGTTGGCTAACTCAAGCTGCATCTGCTGGAACTAGAACTGCGTTCGAAACTGACGAACATCGGCGGTGGGGGTGGAAGAAGTATTGCCCTTCTGAGCCTTCCTTAAGCAATTAATACCATAGCGTTAACCCTTCTTATTCCCGATAACCTCTAGATAAACCCCGTCTGGGTCTACTTGAGTGCCGCTATCATCAGACGAAGAAGCACGCCTCTGCTCCTGAATCGAACTTTTCTGCACCTACTTTTAAATATTAGTTTGTCAAACTTCAAAGTTCGCTCGTAAGAGTACGGGGTCACTTGTAGGTTCGTAAGTTGACTCGAGTTGAATCTGTCGGGGAAAACTAATCGGAGGTTCCTTTTGTGTTTGTTTTCACGAATAATAAAATAATGAAAAACTAGTCTATACAATTGGAATCATTATGTTGATTTAAACGAAGAACTAAGAAATCAAAATTTGGAAAAGGTTTAAGAAAACAAGGGTTCTAAGGCTTCGAATTGTCTCCACGATCTCTTGGGCATTTCAACGAACACCTTACCTACAAGCTAGGGTTGTCAATCCCAACTGGTAAATTTGGTACCCAACAAACCCAATTGATGGTTCTAAATGAATATAGGCTCTAGACCCGTAAGATCTAGCCAACAATTATCATCAATCTCATCATCACAAACTCAAAACAATTATCAACATAATTCATCATACAACTTGTTGGTGTGTGTGTGTGTGTGTGTGTTGGGGGGGGGTTGTTTGGAGATTCAATTATTCTAAGATTGATTAAACTAATAAAGCAAGAGTTTAAACTAATTAAACGAAGGAAAATTGAAAGCTTACTAATTAACGAAGAAAGAGTAACGTCGTCCAAGCGAAGAAAATCCACGAACTTAAACTAATCTAAACTATCAACTATTCTACTTTACCTAAAAACTAGAAATTTAAAACTAAGAAATATAGAAGAAAGAAAATAAAGAACACTCTTGGGTTGTCAACCCCAAGAGGTTCGAGAGTAGTGTAGAGAACGAAAATCCCAGCTGTTCGTGTTTCTCCTTTTATATGATATGATGGTCTCCTTTTCTCTCACCAAATCCTTCTTCAACAAGGTATCTTGATTTTATTTCCAATAATAACTTTTCTCTTTTAATTACTTCAAAGGAAAGGTCTTCTCCCCTTCCCCAAGTCTTCCTAGCTGCCTTTAATATAATTATAACCTTTTTTAAAAATGTGTTGGAGGCGAGCTTGTTCGTTTTATGGGCCGAAGAATCTTAATTTCCGAAACAGTGATCGCATTGGGTAACCCAGTGTGAGTCAATGTACCCAGTGTCGGCAGGTGCGTCGATAGACGCAGGCATGGATCGACGCTTCAGAGAGTTTGCGTCGGTCTTGAGTCGAAGGATGGTCGATCGACATGGGCGGCAGACGCGGACACTGGGTAACCCAGTGTGGACAACGTACCCGGTGTAGGCCGTAACACTTCAAATCGAGGCCCAACCTCGCTAAAGCTCCACTCGTGGGACAACACTCGACTAACTCCAGACTAAAATACTTAAAAACACCTAGAATAAATATACTATTAATTAATTATAATTAAAATATGATAAAACAAGTTGGAGATACAATAATATGAAAATATGCTCAATTTATCCAACTTATACCGAAATTAATAACAAAAACTAACTAAAATACTAACATAAATCAAGACAAATTCGTGTTAATCAGCTCCAAAGCCCTCTCATAGTTCTCCTGATATTAAAATTTTTAGCTACTTTTAATAAATAAGTTTTAACAGATTTTAAACTAAATAACTCAGATATATAAGAGGGACAACTAAAGACAACCGATTGTGTTTCTCGCAACCCGGATACAGAGTTTTTTTTTGCAGCTTGCAGAATTTCGAAAAACTTCTTCGCCGCGGGATTAGGTGATTCCTCTAACTCAATATCATTTATATCGAAATTGGGACCGGAAACATCTTGAACTATATCTACGTACGCATTTGATGATGATCCCCCGACTTCAATATCAGCAGGCGATGAGACAAAACTTATTTCCCCGTGATGAGTCCAAATGTAGTAATCAGCAATAAACCCATTTGGTACCGAGGTGACATTTTATCTCATCGATAGACCGATAACTACAGTTCCTACACTTAGTTCGTGGGCAAAGGCATTTAGTTTATCACCGTCCCTCTCTACAGAATCATGCATGATTACAAATTGTATGAAACTATCTACACCGGCCAGGAACACTGGATTTAGAAATTCGGCAATATTCCATTTGTACATCCAACTACGATCAGGAGCCATCTTAAGATTCTTGAGTGTTATTCGTGATTCTAGAATCAATTGACGGAAAAGAACATGGCGAGATTTCGGCAGCATTATGAGAAGAATGAGTGATTTGAGTTATAATTGGTAATGCTTCTATCCCATTCAAGAACGTGATATTTAGTAGTATGTATTATCTTAATATATGCATTTTTGTTAGATTCAAAATTTCGGCAGCATCTCCCCTCAGTTCTCATAGTACACTTATATTTCAGTGCACCCGAGAACAATCGGAGAGATACAGAAACCGAAATTTCAAAACTAAATAAAAACATATAGATAAGATAACCATACTACATGTCATATTCTCAAACTGTCCAAAAATGGGACAATTCAAAATTTAGTATCAAACTCTATATTTGATATTAAATCTCAAACGAGTCTAAGGAATATTGGGAGAATTCAAAACTTAGTTTCAAAATTCTCTATTTGATATTAATTCTCAAATGAGTGATCTATATATAATTGATTCTCTACAACAATATGAATCGCGTCACTTCGCCAAGGTTCCAAATAAACAATTACCACCGTCACATTTTTTAAAAATATTTTGAAAATTTAAATAAAACCAAATTACACCCTATCACATTTTTTTAAAAAAAAATTAAAACCCGCTATTGAAGGGACAACACCTCCCGGCCGGCGCCTTAACCCACCTCAACATCCGACGGTATAAAACCAACAACACCAATGACAATAATATATACAAACAAAATTAAACCCCGGTCGATCACCACGGCCTTCCATGCTTGTAAAATATACAATTTTTTTAAAAATTTCGGCCGATCACCACGGCCTCCCATGCATGAACAATATATATACAATATAATATGTACATATATATATCACTATATAATTAATTACAGATCAAACGTTATAATTGGATACAATAAAACCCTATCTTCCTAATTATTTACACATTTGCCCCTAAATTTATCTAAATTTTAAAGCAAACCCTAACAATCTAAGTTAATAGAATGAACCCCTATATTCCTAATTATTTACTAAATTAACCCATAGCTATCTAATTATATACTTTGTGTAAGTATTTTCCTAAAAATTTACCAATTTAACCCTAATTTCGGAATTATTTACGATTATACCCCTAATCTGAAATCAAAACTTCATTTGAAAATTAAACTCTATTTGAAACCTAATTGTTTAACTAGAAAATAAAAACAGAAATTTAAATAAATTTTTATTTAATTTAAAATTATTTTAAGATTTATAAATTTATTTTCATATTAAAATCAAAACAAAATGATAAATTAACTCATATTTTATTTAAATCCCAAATTTGATTTCAAAATAAAAACAGATTTTTGTTTTAAAAAAATGATGACAGAATTTTAAAATAGAATTTTCAATTAAAACTAAAAATAATAACAGAATTTTAATTAGTAATATTTATTTATATTAAAAATACTTTAAAATTTTAATATATTCTTTTAATTTAAAATAAAAACTTAAATTAAAATTAAAAAATACACCTACATTCATACTAACAAATTAAAAATTAAATTAAGATTAAAAAATAAACTCATACTAACAAATTAAAAACTAAAATTAAAATAAAAAATAAAAAATCTTAATTCAAATCTAATCAAACATAATTAAACACAAATAAAAACTAATTCAATTAAAAAACATCAAACATCAAACATATATATATAATAAAACAAACCCTAATTATAAAATATTAACAATAATTCATAAAAACCAAAAGAATAATAATAACAAGTTACCTGTGGAGGCGGCGGCGGACGAACTACAGGAAAGTTGAGGTGCGGCGCGGCCGAGTGCAGCGGACGGACGAACTGCAGCAACTGGGCGGCGGACGGACGGCTGGGAGGCGACGGCAAACTGGTCGGCGACGGGGGTGGGCAAGTGAGTTTTTTTTTTAGGGTGTTGACAGAATGAGGTGGGGAAGGAAGGTTGGGGTGTTTTTTAGGTTAGAATCCTGACGGTCATGGTCGTCAAGATATATATTCATGTTGTTATTTTAAATTATATCATGACGGGCAAGGCCGTCAAGTTAATTAAGCGGGATAAATTCCCGCACTTTTTCTGAGGGGTTACTAACGGGATAAGTTGCTGACGGCCTAAGCCGTCAGTAAATCCTTCAAGAACGTAATCCCTCAGGGAAGCCGTCAGCATATCCGTTAGTACTGCTGAGTTTTTTTGTAGTGTTAAAACAAACGAGTATTCGGTATTCAAAATGTCGAATCCAGTATTCTAAATGTTAGGAAAAATATGGTCTAATGATTTCAAAGAGCCAAAAATAAAAATAATAATATTTAATCAATAACTTACTAAAAAATAGTTGTTTAACCACAGTTTTCGCTGAAAAATAATTTGTAATATCTGAAGTTGTTTTATAAGATATGTAAAAACTAAATTATTTTTAATATGTAAACAAAGATTATTTAAAATATAAAAACTGAAAATAAAAAAGTTTTATAAAATTTGAAATTATTCCTAATATGTAAAAATTATTATTAATTTATAACTAATCTTTTTGACAATTTGTCAAAAAGAAATGTTGTTCACAAAAAAGAAGTAATTTAATTATTAAAATATCTAAAAGTAAGATTACCTAGAAAAGCATTTATAAATATTAAAGTTTCTCTTAAAAGCACTGAAAATTAAATTAAAAAAAATAGAAAGTATTGAAATTTTATTAACTGTTTATAAAAGAAAAATGATTTTTTGTGGTACAGCTGATAAAAGTAATTATATTAACTCATAGATAATTTTAAAATCTTCAAATGAAAAATTATATTCTTAGTTAAATTATCATATTTTAAGCATATAACCATGTTTACTTTAATTTTATGTTTGGAAATATGTTTCAATATATTAAATATTCATATTAAAATTTGTTTTTCATTAATAAAAACATTTTTATTTTAATTTTAAGAAGATTATATTTCCTAAACAATTACCAAAATATTTTCAAAATGACAATCATTTTTCGTAAACAAGATTCTAGTTATTTTAAATAATTTAAGATTTTATAAAACATTTTGTTAGATTTTTTTAATTTATATTTTATATAGATATTTACAATACTTTTAGATATTAATATCTTTTTTAGATTTTTCTTGATACATTTTTTTTACATATTTAAAACAACTTCATACTTTATAAAACATTTTTCAGATTTTATAATTAAGTTGTTTAATAATAAATATAATTTTTCAGGTTTTTTTAATTATTTTTTAGAATTATGTTTTGAGTTTATATTTTATTAATTACATGCATGTTTAAAACAATTTCAGATATTATAAAAAAATATTTAGTTTAATATTTTATATACTTTTTTACATATTTAAAACAATTCAAGATTTTTATATCAAAATTTTAATTATTTAATTTTTTTATATTTATTTCACTACGTCATTATTGACTAGGCCAAGAAAGGTCAAAATCATCAATTATCGCTTCAAATTGAGAAATTACCACATTTTTATTTTTTATTTTTTTTGCTAAAAATGAAGTAAAATTGTTGTTTTCTTGTAAGTTATAGGATAAATTTTCACCACGTATATATAGTGTATTAAAATGTGACCAAAAGGTAATTTTTGATATTCGGTGTGGGGGTTTTCTGCACGCACATCTGAAAAGGTTTGTACTGCATCAAAAGGTAATTACTCGAAGGCAATAGTGCACGGGTTGTAATTGTATTGGTGATGGTATTGTGATGATAGAAGCAGTCAGATTTTGCAATGGAGGCTTTGATGTAGTCGATTGAATGCCCAAATTTTCTCTTTTTGGCTTCCGTGGTGACCAGAAAACAGGTTGTGGTGACGAGATGATGGTTTCAAGTTTGGTGATGGGTCGTGGTTAGTGGTGGTTCAGCCCGGATTGGCGTACGGGTTTGCTGGCGGTGGTTTGCCCGGAAGGATTGTGGCTGGCGGTGGTGGTTTGCCCGGAAGGATTGGCGTACGCGTTTGCTGGCGGTGGTGGTGGCTGATCATGGGTTTGCGATGGTGTTGTCGACCCCAGTGCTTTTCGAATTGGGCCCCCGGTGCTTTTTGAAGGAATAATACGGTGCTTTTGGGAGAAATTGGYAGGGGAACTGGGCTGACGACGGTGATGCGGCTGTGGTTGTTGGCCGATCTTGGTTGAGTTTGGTTCGTCGGACAGCGACTTGGATTTGGAAAGCGGTGATGTTGAAAAATAAAAAGCAGTGGTAGTGTAGTAGAAAAAGCACCGCAACAATATTAAGAAAGCACTCCAAGAAACTAGCACTGACAACATAAAAGAAAAAGCACTGTCGAAGACTTGTGTAGTACTATAAATAGTGATATACAATGCTTTTAATATTCAGATTTTTAAATTTAATTATATTTATTTATTCTTACATTTTTAAATATGAAATATGTATCTTAAATCATAGATCTTGAGAATTTGATTAATTTGATATATATTTCATTAAAAATGAATAAAAATTAAAACGTTATGGTTCGTTGAAGATTTGAGTTTTATTATAAATTTTTGAATTTGCAATTATATATCCGTTGTGCTTTTTAAAAAGCAATTTAGTGCTCTTCTTAAACGTCGTTATATGTCCAAAATACCCTTTTTAATTATTTAATGGATTTTTTTTAATTATTACCATTTTGACATGTCATAATCTCAACCATTAAGATTATCCAATCTAATGGTCAAGATTAGTCCCTAGGTTCGCATATAATGACATGGTTCCATTTGAACCCAACCCTATATATATATATATATATATATATATATATATATATATATATATATATATATATATAAAGGCTAGCGTTTATAAAAATATTTTTCAAAATTTTTCCGCCCATTTTACTTACAATATGTAGTATACATATTTATTATGCATATAATTATTTTATGTAAATATTCTTTTGGATATTATGATTTATGTAAATCAAATATTAAATATATAGAGAATTATGTATAATAATAATAAGATCTGAGAAAAATAAAAATAATATATATTTTTTTGAAGAAAATATTAAATATAAAGAATTATTTAAAATAAATATATAAATATATGTAAATAATTAGTTAATAAATTTGAAAACCCCAAAAAAGCAAAACATAAATATTTTTTCAAATGCTTAAATAAAATTGGAATTATTAATATAATCATATAGATAAAAATATAAGAACTTATAATTAAACTATAAATATTTATTTAATAAATATGAAACAAAGCCAAGAATTCAACAATCAAATAAAATTAAAAGAGAAAATTCATAAAATAAGTTAAATTAACTCAAAAAAAATCATAATTAGATTCTATAAAATTATTAAACAAATATAAAAATAAAAAAGAGAATCGATAAAAATTTAAAATAAAATAAAGAAAATAATAATAGCAACTACAAAAATATTGTGTGTGTGTGTGTATAAGAAATCTGAAAAATAAAATATAAATATATAATATATAATGTATAAATAAATTTAAATAATTAGTTTATAAATCTGCAAAACCCTACAAGTAAATCAAAATATAAATATGTAAAATGATATCAAATATATTTATTTTTATTATAAATAAAATATAAGAACTTATGATTAAATTACAAATAGTTATTTAATAAATCAAAAAATATAAAACAAACCAAAAAACTGCTAATATTATAAAAGTAAATATGAATTCATAGCTACAAAAAAAAACACCATTAAATTATAAAAAAATTATTAACTAAATATAAATTAAAAAATTACAAGAAATATATATAAGAAAATTGGGAAGAAAAATAAAATGAATAAAAAAAATATAAAAATTTATAATTTAATTTTAAAAAATTATTTAATAACTTCTTTAACTAAAAAAAAGATAGTATGAGTACAACTAGAAAGTTGATGCAACGAAGACAAAATATAAATTATAATCAGTAACCAGAACTTGTCTTTTCTTCCATAATTTTATTTGTTGACCAGACTAGGTGATACGAGTACAAACCTAATAGCGTCATATTTTTAATTTTTTATATATGACTCGAGTAAAACTCGGATGACCCAAGCTTTGACCCTAAACGTGTCACAAACTTGACAATGATACCTTCTTTTTTTTTTTGTTTTCCTAAACAAATATAAAAAAATATATTATGAACATAAGTGAAAGGTAAATAACTTTATACAATTATTTGATTAAAATCTGAAATCAAGATTATATGTGGGCAGAACAAAAAAATCATTATATAATCGCATAATATAAATAATTCAATACAATATTTTAAAATTCTTAACTAAATAATTATTTATGAACGTTCGTATATTAATAATTTGTGACTAATTACTATGGCTTTAAGTATCTAACGTTATAAATCCACACATACATGATTTATTACTCTTGGTTATATAATTACTTTCGTATAAATTAAAATCTATACATAAGTTTTAAATTATTATCGGGTTCATCAACTGACTCAATGACCTGGTGGTTAATTACCCAATGGCTATCTCGAGTCAATTATCGGGCTGATTTTAAAAAATTTATAGTAAAATAGAATACAAATGCCCTCAATTAAAATTTTAATACGATGCCTCATTTATTTGATATATTTTTGTAGTTTTTTTTATATTTTTAAAATATTTATAAATTTTTTTAGGAGATAATTATTTATAATATAAAATTAGTTAAGTATATTACTTTCTTTTCTAAAATATTATAAGAATATTATATTTTATAACTTCTTGATATTTGTTATTTTTTTATTATCAAATTTTAATAGATAAAAAACTATTTAAAATTAAATTTTATATATTTGTTCAATTTACTTTATCACTATCGTCAATTTGTTCTTTCAATGTCTTTAAAATAAATATTTAGAAATTAATGATAATTTTATTATATATTCGGATTTCAAAATAAATTCATATTTATATTATTATATTATATTATAATATTTATATTTATATTTTATTTCAATTTAGAAATTATTAAGAACCATTTATAATTAAAACATATATAAGTTATATTTATTTAACTAAATTCATATTTTTCTGATTATTTTATTATTTATAGCATTTTAAGTGTGTTTTGCTACTTTTAGGATTTAGTAAATGATTATTCAGGATTTAAATTATTTTCAATTTATTCTATAGAATTGTTGTGAAATAAGATTTATTTTATATTATTTAAACTATTACTATCTTCATAATTTTTTTTAATTATTTGATAATTATTTGTATATAAAATATATTTCTTATATATATTTAACATATCTCATATTCTTTTATGATTTATTTTATTATTTTATAACATTTCTCTATTTTTTCTTATTATTAAATAATTATTTAGAATTCATAATATTTTAATCCAATTTTAAAGTAGATTAGGACTAATTTGATATTATTTATAATATATATGATTTTTGTGACTTTTTTATATTTAATTTAATTAATATATATTTATAATCCAAATACAACTTTTTTTATTTATTTAGTTGGTTTTATATATATTTTTAATTATATTACAGTATTATATTTTTATTGGTTAAAGGTTTATTTAATAATTGTATAATTATGTTGATATAAATTATATTTAAAATAAAATGTAAAACAAAGTACGACTAAAGTACAACTAGATTATCAGTTGTACTTAAGTTGTACTCAAGCAGATTGATGTGATTGAATTATGGCATAATCTAATGATAAACTTTCATGTAAATGTTGACAAACAAGTAAAACGGATGCCAATAATTAGAAAAGTCTAAATTTATTATAAGATCTTCACTTTGTCTTTGATACAAAGACTAAATAAGGAGATTGACTCAATGATTTGTACTAAAAGTGACTAATATGATTGTTTCGCGACTAACTAAATGGGAGAGTTTGAAACTATTGTCATGTGGTGGTATGAAAAAAGTTGTTTCATAATATATAAATGTGGAGTTATTTACCTTTAATTTGTTTTAGGGCGCGAATATAATCACCCCATCTATTAATGAGTTCACCCCACTAAGAAAAATCAACAAAAATGCCAAAATTACGCTACACCCCCAAACACATCATTTTCTCTAACCCTTCACCACCACTCCAACTCTGCCATTATCATCGCCCATCACACCGTCCCCGCCACCGTCGAACAGGAAGAAGAAAAGTTGTGATGGGTGGTTAAAGGTAAGTGATGTATCTAGGCGACAAAGGGTAAGAAACAAATGCGAAAATAGGGGTGTTCGTCTCTGGTTTCTCGAACATATGTCATGTGTTTGAAATTCTTGATCGAACAATACAACGTTGTTCGAAAAAAAATTTGAACAACCATAAGGTGGCATTTAGATCAATATTTTGAACATGTGTTTTGTGTACGAATCAATTTTTCGCAGTTGTATTTCGAATCGATTTTTTAAACCTATATATTGTGTTCGAAAGTTTGGTTCGAACGACTTTTTTCAAGGCATTTTTTTTTCTTTTTCTTTCTTCAATGGCACGACGGCGGCAGCCTATTTCTGTGTTCATATTTTGTTTATATTCTTCAATAGATGGCGGTCATAGCAGTGGCAGGAGTGATGGGCGATGACTGGAGTGGTGGTGGAGAGTTGAAGGAGATGAAGTATTTTGGGGTGTAGGGTTTAAGGATAAAATTGACATTTTTGTGATAACATTTTTAGTGGGGTGAACTAATAAATAAAACGAGGTGCGTATATCCACACCCTTTGTTGTAAATCTCCTCGTGTTGACCAAATCGTGACTTGAGTATTTTAAGTTATTATATTACATTAATAAATTAATAATATTATACTTACATCGAATGGATTTACACCATCCATTCAATTCGCTCCGTGCATCACACGGGTTAAACACTAGTAAGTATCATAAATTAGCAACGGGTATTTCAACGGGTCACCGACGGCAGAGACAGACCCAGGAGGGTTATAGTGGGGGCAGTCCCCCCCCCCCCCCCCCCACACACACCCTTCTATCGGTATCTTAGAATAGTATTATTTAGTTAATATTTTATACGTATAAATATAAAATAATTATATTTTGCCACCCCTAATAAATTACCTTCTAACTTCTATATGTCTTTCATAATGTTATATATACATGAAAAGTTTTTCGATAAAATAATTTACTAATTTTCAATTGAATCTTTTGTAATCAAGTTATTATTATGTCTTAAAGTTTCTTTATTTTTCATTGCCTCAACCATATTCATCTTATAGTAAATGAAATTTTATTTTGTAAGAATCTAAAACTAAAAGTATAATAAGTAAGATATAAAAATACGGTAAAATATTTTTTTTTTATATTATTTCATTCAAATAAATATTTGTTTCTATTATTTTCAAGTTAGTATTTAGTAAATCCGAAAAAGAATTCTCGGGGGCCACCGCCCCCAAATCCCCGTACATTTTTTATTTACTTACACTTCCCTAATTCTCCACCCCTCCCTAAAAATCCTGCGTCCGTCCCTGACCGACGGCATCTATCAACAAGTATTGTCCATCGACAAAATCATAATATTATATATATATATATATATATATATATATATATATATATATGTGTGTGTGTGTGTGTGTGTGTGTGTGTGTGTGTGTGTGTGTGTGTGTAAAACCCTCCTAACATATGTTTTTACTTCGTATGTTTGGCAAATAAAAAATTTTGGGGCTTCGTTGGGTTATGTTCATCCGAGCCTAATAATTACCTAATTTAATATTTTCTTTTTTTTGTATTTTACCTAATTTAATTCTTTTATTATATTTTTCCTTATTCAATACTTTCCTTTGATTCTCCTAATATATAAATATAATTAGTAGATAAGATCAAAATTAGTTATTTTGATAAAAAGACAAACTACATATAAAATAATTTTAATTACGAAAAAAAATTATGAAAATAATTAAATAATTTTTATTGATAATAGAATTTAAAATAATTTTATTTTTTGAGTTTCAAATACTATGTACGTAAGATATGAGTTATTTACAATAATATATGTATGTAACTAAATATTAGCAATGTATTCAATATAAACATAAAAATATTAATTTATATGCTAATAATTAATAAATATTGATTAGACACCAGTATAATGTGATACAAGGTGAGAGTATGACATCTTTTGAATATCTAAAATTATGTAACTAATAATTATTGACGAATATATGTTAAACATTAATATATAAATTAATTTAATAATAATAATTAATAAAATAGATAATAGACACGGGTTTAAAATATGACGCCTTTTGAATTTTTGTAAGTATGTAACTAAGATTATTAATCAAATTAATTTAAACATCAAATACAAAATTATTTAATATTTATAATAATTAATAAATAGATTAGACATGTACAATGCACCGGTTGAGAATACATTATTTTAATTTTTTATTTTAGATTCAAAATTCAGTAATTATCACAAATATTTTTTATATTTATCTTTTGGTAAGTCTCGTGTAATACGTAGGTGTTAAACAAGTAAATATTAATGCAAAATCCTCCTAAACTATGTGTCTGCTTCGTATGTTTCGCTTGAATAATAAAATATTTTGGTTTTTCGGTTGCTTACGTGTCATACGGGCCTAATATATACCTAATTTAATATTTTCTTTTATTGTATCTTGCCTAATTTTATATTTATTTTTATTATACTTAACCTAACTTAATAGTTTTCTTTTAATATATTTTGTCTAATTCAATAATTTTATTTTATACTCCTAATATAAAAATATAAATAAGTTATATATAATTAGTAAAAAAATCTAAAATAATGATTTTAATAAAAATAAAAATTATATATGAATATCTTATTACAAAATAAAACTTATTTATGAAAATAATTAAATAAATTATAATTATAATAAAAGTTAAAATAATTTATTTTTGAAATTTTAAATATTTTGTATAGGAAAATTATGATATATTTGCAATAATAGGAGTATGCAACTAAATATTAGTAATGAGTTCAATCTAAATATAAAAAATAAATAATTAATATTTATGGAACTATAATTATTAATATTTAATAGGACAATGGCACAATGCGAAAAGTCTTGAGAGTATGTCACCTTTTGGATTTTTTTAATTATGGAACTATAATTATTAATAAAACTAATCTAAACATAAAAATATAAAATGACTTAATAATAATTAATTGATATAAATTAGAGAAGGGTTGAGAATGTGACATCTTTTGAATTTTATAAGTATGTATATATAATTATAAGAAATTTAATCTAAATATTAAAATAAAATATAATTAATAATTATAATAATTAATAAATTGAACAGGGAACGCGTTGAGAACACATCCTTTCAATTTTTTTATTTAAATTTAAAATTTTGTAATTTTCACAAATATTTTTTATATTTAATTTTTTATAAATCCCGTGTGCGTGTGTTAAACTAGTACATACATACATACATACATACTATGTATGTATGTATGTATGTATGTATGTATGTATGTATGCATGCATGTATGTATGTATGTATGTATGCATGCATGTATGTATGTATGTATGTATATTTTGTGTGTGTGTGTGTAGGATTAGGTTCAAATGAGAACCATGTCCATATATATATATATATAGTGGTGGGTCAAATGAGAACCATGTCCTTATGCGAACCTGCGAACTAGTGCTTTTATTATATACCAGCAGTGCTTTTATTATACAGTCACAGTGGTTTATTAAATATTTCAGTTATATACACTAGTAGTACTTTTATTATACAATCCTAATGCTTTTAATTCAATAAGGAAATACACAAAAAATCTGATCCATCCATTTAATTAGATATAAGCCCCATAATTGACCCTAGGTTCACATATATGGACATGGTTCTCATTTGAACCTAATCCTACACACACACACACAAAATATACATACATACATAGACGGGTCATCGACGTTCTCATTCTCCAACGACCTATGTCCATTAGCTTATTTAAAATTTTAAAAATAGAGCGTTGACAGCATTTATGGTCGTCGACAAAAAACCTAACCCACTTATGGCTGCGTCATTTAGGACAAAAGAAAAAGGAAAGGAAAGAAAGGGAAGAAGAGAGGAAGAAGGCAACAAGAGAGACATCACCACTAGCATCAGCGCAGTGCCCCACCACCACCGCAGGCTCTGGTTCGCTCCCAGCAGAGCCCTGCCACCAACGTGTGCTACCTTAAAGCACGATAAGGTATTTTTATTTTTTTTATATATATATTTGTTTGATTTAAATTATTTTGAATTTAAAATATTATTTAATTTAAGTTTAATTTTGAATGAGGATCAAAGTTACAATTTGTGTTGAATTAGGGTTAATTGGGCTTTGAGTTTTGAAATTAAGGTTAGTTTTGGGTTTAGTTAGGAGCTAAGTCAAAAATTATATTTCAATTGAAATAATTGGGATTTTAGTTCTAAATTCAGGGTTCTATTTGAGACGAATTATTAATTATATCAAAAATTAAGTTTTCGTTGTAATTATTTGAACAATTAGAAATTATTTCGAAAATGGATTTGAGGTGAATTAGCAATTATTTCAAAATTTAGGTTTCAACTGTAATTATTTAGATAACTATGAATTATTTTAAAAATAGTGTTAGTTTTGAGACGAATTAGAAATTATCTCAAAATTAGGTTACAATTGTTATTATTTATATAATTAGGAGTTCTTTTATAATTAGGGTTAATATCGAGTCGAATTAGAAATTATTTTGAAAATTAAGTTTTAATTATAATTATTTAAATAATTATGAGTTTATATGAAATTAGGGTTAGGTTTGAGGCGAATTAGCAATTATATTGAAAACTAGGTTTCAATGTATAAATTTACATTATTCAGATTTATTTTAAAATTAGGATTAGGTTTGAGACAAATTAGTTTGATTATACCATGGCTTCATGTAACATTCTTAAGTCTTTTTATGTTGTTATTTGAATGATTGTTTGTTGATTTATTTGTGTTGCAATTGTTTGGTATTTTAATTGTATTTGGTGTTGTGATTGGTTTGTGTTGTGGTGATGTTGGTAATGACATGTTATATGGTGTCGTCCGAGGTTTTGTCCCTCCAGTAACGGTGGTGATCGGTGAATGTTGTGTTTAATATATATATATGTGTGTGTGTGTGTGTGTGTGTGTGTGTGTGTGTGTGTTGAATTGTAAGTTTGAATATTGTGTAACATGTTAAATTATTGAATGTTGTGGTTCCTAAACCAACAAATTTTGTTGACAATCCATTGATTATCGACGGATCGATTATGTTCTTTCCACACTCAACCATCTTACCTTAGACCCATTCATGATTTAGTATCAAATAGAGAGTTTGATACTAAATTCCGAATTATTTACTTATTTAGACAATTTGAGAATGTCATTGTAATGTGGTTATCTTAGCACGTATGTATTTGAAGACTATTGAATTCTTGTTTCTATTTCTCCTTTGTTCTCGGGTTCACTGCAATATATATGTATGTAGAGAACTAAGGGGAGGTGCCGCCAAAATTTCCAGGTCATCAAAATACATACTAAGATAATTTTATTACTGAAAATCGCATTCTTGAATGGGATATGGCCCTTACCAAAAATCCAATCGTTATATATTGGCACACTCACACTGGATACTCACTTATCTATAATTCAATTGCCTTATATCACTCATTATTTATGATTATATATTAATAAACTATAATTAGGAAACCATAGTGCATAAGATGAGTTTTGGTCATAGTTGGATAAACAAACGGATGATGGATGTTTTCTTGTCCAACGCATTCGTTGAGGGGTGGAGAGTGGAGAGTTTGATTCAATTTGCACTCACACATCATGCAATGAAGGATGGGGAAAAATTGAAGTGTCCTTGTAGTCATACTAAATGTAGTAATTTTAGTTACCACGATGCACACGAGATCAAGTATCACCTTGTTAAAAATGAACTTGTACCAGATTACTAAATCTTGACTTTCCATGGTAAAGAAAAGTCTTGGCTCTAGGCATCGTATCGAACCTGAGGTTCACGATGCGGGATCATGTTATGTTGCTTCTGAGGAATTCTCAAATGCGTACATTAATATGATTTACAATGCAGTCGGTCCGAACTTTGATGTGGTTACTGATGTAGAACAAACGGTCAGATTTGGAGGCCCTGAAGTTCTATGACATGTTGAGAGTTGGAAATCAACCTTTGTATCTAGAAGAGAGAAACATTCTTAGTTGTCTCTAGTATCTCGTCTCATGACTTTAAAGTCAGAAAATCACATGTTTCAGAAGTTTTGTGATGAATTATTTGATCTAATCAAAGAGGTTGTGCCAAAAGACAATCATGTATCAGATAACTTCACCAATATAAAGAAGTTATTGAGGGGCAGGGGGCTTATCGGTCGAGAAGATAGATTATTGTGTGAACAATTTTATGATCAACTGAAAAGATAATTCCAATCTAACTAGTTACAAGTTTTTTTAATAAACATCAATTTAAATCTTCTGAGCAGGGAAAAGCAAAATGACAGAAGGCCAACGTTGTGTACAAGGTGGTGTATTATTTTCATTAACTTCCCATTTGAAAAGGTTGTACACATTTACAGCAACTGCAAAAGACATGAGGTACTATGTAGAATACTTTGTTAATGATGTTGTCATGTGCCACCCGTCAAATTCAGAGGCCTGCAAACATTTCAATCAAACTCATCCAGAGTTCGCCGACGAAAGTTAAAATGTAAGACTGGGCCTTTACAAAGATGTTTTTCAATCTTTTGGAAGTTCCAAGGTGTAGTATTCCTCGTGACTGGTGATAGTCACACCATACAACTGGCCTCCCTGAATGTGTATGAAAGAACAATACATGTTTATAATTGTTATTCTAGGTCCCAAAAGAACAAAGGATAAGATGAATGATTTTCTACAGCCTGTAATTACCGAGTTGAATCAGTTATGGAAGGTCGAGGCACCCTCATATTATATTTCTAATAAAATCAAACTTTTAGTTTACGGGCAGCCCTTATTTGGACAATTAGCTATTTTTCTGCCTACTCCATGTTATCTGGTTGGAGCATGACTTATTCATATTGTATGGAATGTTCGCATGTATTTAATCCCAAGTGTCATGGGAATCAATCTTGGTTTGTAATCATCAAAATTTTCTTGATTATGGTCATCATTTTTGAAAAGAAAAATAAGATTTTCAGAAAAACAAAAAGGTGGAGACTCTGCCACCGAGCATCTGGTCAGGAATGAAGATTTTGGCAGAGGTAGAAAGCTTGGAGATTCTAAAACTTACTAATCTAGATGCATTACCCATCAATGGATTGGAGGAAAAGAAACATATTTAGGGATTTTCCATACTGGATCACAAGGGAAAGACAAAAGACACTCCCAAATCTAGATGTTATGCACATCGAGAAAAACAGGTTTGATAACGTGTTCAACACTGTCATAAATGTCAAGGAGAATACAAAATACACTCCCAAATAAAGGGATGAATTGAACAAATATTGTCTTTGTCCTAAACTACAACAAGACGCATTAGAAAAGTATCTTAAATCTTGTTACACACATAATAAGCCATCAAAAGTTGTCTTGTGTGAATGGGTGAAAGTTTATTAATTCCCAGATGGATACACATCAGATTCGTGGCATTGCGTCAATATGAAGAGATTGAAATCATTCGAGATGAAGAGCCATAATTATCATGTGTTCATCAAAAAGTTAATGCCAATTGCCTTTCAAGAACTGCTTCCCCATCTAGTGTGGAAAGCTCTTACAGAGCTGAGTTTGTTCTTCAAGGACCTCATTTGCAGAGTTAGTGAGACTAATGATATGAGTCGTTTGAAGCGTGATATTTCTATAATTTTGTGTCAACTTAAAAAGATCTTTCTGCCTTGTTTTTTTGACTTCATGGAGTATTTTCTAGTTCACTTAGCAAGTGAGGTGAGAATTGTTGATATAGTGCAATATAGGTGGATGTAACCATTCAAGAGGTTTCTTCGCAAACTGAACGACAATGTGAGTAACAATACGAGCATCGAGGTCTCGATAGGAAATTCATATCTTATTGAAAAGGCATCAACTTTCACTTTGTACTATTTTGAAGATCATGTCTCCATGAAAAGAACAAATTTGTCTAGTAATGATGATGGTCAAATTGGAAAGGATGATGATGATGATGAAATTTCTTCAGTATTCAAAAACATGGTGAAACATTCACAACATCGAAAAAAAACTCTTGAACGAAGAAGAATTCGATGTAGCGAGAAATTATATTTTACTAAATTGTGAGAAGTTCAAGATTTCTTCATGTTTAATATAACATTTTAATTTTGGTTAACGAGATTTTAGTCATATAATAAATTAAGATAATTTTCATATTTAAACGTTGTCAACTAAACATTACAGATGGTGAGTTAACAAAATATTAGAAACTAAATATGCCGATTGGTTTGAGAAATATGTGAGCTCCTCTGAAATAATTATAAACAGTTATCATATATATATATATATATATATATATATATGTGTGTGTGTGTGTGTGTGTGTGTGTGTGTGTGTGTGCATATTCAATTGAATTTTAATAAATAATAAGTATTTTTACATTTTGTCGTTATAGGCACAATATCCCGTGAACATTGTCACTGAAGAGTACATTAAGAGTCTAGTGGTAGGTCCATCACAATGTCAGTACATCCAGAGGTCTCATGCCATCACATTCTGATATGATCAAGGTCCATGTCGTTGGCCCAAGGTAAGTAACTTTAATTAAATGTTCAATACTAATAAATGAATATTATTATACTTCTCTAATTGACAATAGATTTTAGGCTATGAAATTACTTGAAAGAGTTACTGATGATTTTTTGAGGGATCTACGAGGCTCATGTACACCCGAATGAGTAAAAATACGAGTATCCCTCAATCGCATCGTGAGTTGTAGTGGCCCGAGTTCCAGTTAATTAACTAATATTTTTATTTGCAACACATGAATGTATTTTTAGTTGTATTATATATAATAGTTTTATATTAATTAGATTTAAAAGAGATTGTAGAAAATATGTTATTGGGACCTGAGTTTATATTTTAAGAACACCATGAAAGATATCTATTATTCCACTATGTGTTCTACGTGGGATAGACGCCTCAACGAGTGGAGGCAGAAGTGGAATTCTTCGGGGAGGTAGCCCGCGTGCATATGCAAGGACATCTAAAGGAGGTGGAAAGTAGAGTGGGATAATCCCAAGAATAAGGCGAGTTCCGAGCAGGCGAGCGAGATAGGATGAGTGAGCCCAATGGCCTGGTACTAGGATATCGAAGTACAAAGGCGGGTCTCGATTTACAATTGGTCATGCACATCAACTTATAAGTAAATTAAATTTGTTAAATTTATTTCGTAAGTAATTAATTACTTTATAATTAATGGTAAAATTGAATATTGAATACAGTGTGAAGAAAAGAGTAGGGAACCAACTGTGTATGAAGTTTTTTTGAATATGCACCAGAGAGCCAACGACACATTTTCTGATCCCATATCACATCATAAATCTGTAAGTGTGTGTGTGTGTGTGAAGAAAGAGAGAGAAGTATCTTTCATTTTTAATACTTAATAAGGTTATAGCAACTAAAATATTCTAAGCAAAATATCAGAGATGTCTCGAGGAGAGACGTGAGGTGGTCATAGGAACCAAACGACATAGGTGAGTATGAGGTCTATTTAGGTCTCGTAGGGGTGAAGAAGGGTTGACACTTTGTTACGAGATGCTTCTAAGATTTCCAGAGAAGGTAGTGCTTCATCTCATTCAAATAGTCGTATCATAAAGCTCTAGACACGGCTACAGACTTTTAAGAGTCAAATTGAGGCTCAGAGAGAGGCAAACGAGTGGGACCATCAGGAGCAGCTCCAAGAGCTCCACGAGATGCATGCGCTATAACGGCTAGAGATCCAGGTGATGCTTCGATAGCAGATGATGGATCAAGTCGCCGCGGCGTTGAGAGCTCAGTCTCAATCTCAGCAGTCTCCATCTAATCCTCTAATAGAGTAATAGTGTTTCTATTGTGAATATTTATATTTGATGTAAACCGCACGTGTACATTTCAGGGGTTTATGTTTCATATTTGATTTTAAAATTTTGGCACCTCCAAAATATGAACAGGTAGTGTAAAAATAAAAAGGTACAATAATAAAATTAAAAATGCGCACGGACTTATGACCATAGGCAAGTTTTTAAAATTGAGAATGCTGACGGGTGGTAGGCGTCAGAATTTACAATGTTGACATCATTTTTGGCATTCACTGATGCCAACTACTCATCGGCAATTCACCCACTCTTCTTTATCGATAGGATTCCAATCATTTTCAGTCTTCGATGAAGGATATAAGGGCGAGGTGTATGTATCGCAGATGAGCCAAGAGGTGAAGAGTGGGAGTAGATCAGTTTACCCTCAACCTCCATCGGGCTTCTTCCCTTCGATGATCTATCAGCATATGCTGACGGTAATCGATCGGTGGCTGAGGAGTATCCCGACAGGCCTTACCCATTGGCATTGCATTGGTAAAATTTCAAGGGTAAGAGAATAATGTCGGTGTTGATTTACCAATGTTGAAAATGCCAATGGATGATAACCATCTGCAGTTTCATCGATAACCCCTCTACTGACGGGTTTGCTGATGGTTTGGCCCGTCGATATTTTCCATTTTCTTGTAGTATATATAGTATCGTTTGCAAAGTTTAACAACTAAAGCATGATAAGTTTTAATTTTTTGCATGGTTTTTCTTTTGCATCGTTTATTTATAAGAATAAAAGATTGAGATTTTTAAACATAATTATTTCATTTGAATTTATCATTATTCCATCTGATTCTATTGAAAATCATTTGTTAGAAGACATTGATTATAAATGTTTAGATGATGATTTGCAACTAATATAAAATAATCTAATATGCGAACTCCAAGATGTTACATTTAAGGATAAGAGTGAGAATTTTCATAAAGAAATTGATGGTTTTTATTTAAGATACAATTTAATATTTTTAAAACCTTAAGTAATACTTATAAAAAAAAGTGATAATTTTTTATTCAAAATGTAAAATAACACCTTTAAAGAAAAATTTACTACTATATTAAAGGAAAATGTGACTATATCATCTTTAACTTAATTAAATATTTGATTAATATGTGAAGATTTTTTTTTCTTTTTTCTTTCTTTTTATTTTTTGCAAATATGACAATTTTATAGGTAAGAGTGACAATATTAAGGAAAAAGTAAATTCATGCAATAACAATTGGTATAGAACTACTCATAAATAAATAAGATTAGGAGACATGACACGTAGAACATCACTTCATTTTTTTTTTGGCAACTATGACAATTTTATAGGTAAGAGTGACAATATTAAGGAAAAAGTAAATTCATGCAATTATTATTGGTATAGAACTACTCAAAAATAAATAAGATTAGGAGACATGACACGTGGAACATCAATTCCCGTTAGGAGAAAAAGTTCGATGTTGCACATGGGTGCAGTGGACACACTCCCTTAATAGGGAGACACATGTCCAAATCTTCGTACGAGCAGAATAATTTGGCTATTGAATAAGAAAATCCCCAAAGAGCCTACAACAAATTTATTTAAGGCTTAGAATAGTATCAGATGCTAGGATTATTAGGAACTTAAGAAAAATTATTATAATTATGTAATTTATGTTTGGTGAGGAGATTTATATCTAAAAATAGTATCTAAAGAGTTTTCGAAATGTATTTATTTCAGGCGATATTTCTAAAATTTGGAAATTAAGAGTTAGAAACACCAATAATGGATTCTAAAGAGTTCGAAATGTATTTATTTCAAAATTCACATAAAATATGACCAAGCACCAATAATGTTTTTATGCTACAGAGTTGTGACATTCATATTTGGATGCACTATTATTCAAGTGTTTCTAACAGTGAAGAAACAAATGAGAGAACCCACATGGGTATTAACCATAATGAAAACTTGTATCCAGCTGCATGGGAAAAATGATAAGCTTCAACTTATAATACAGATATTCAACAAAAAGGTTATTCTTACCACACAAGTTACAAATGAAACGTCTGCCTTGATCGATAAATATTATAAAAGGATTTATATAACCTTTGCAACGAGAACATCGAATAGGACCACTTTCACCAAAATCAACAACCTTGTTAATTGGTGGTAAAAGAAACCAGCATATGCATACAAAGAGCCAGAACACACAAACTAGTGGCACAAAAAGAGACAAAACACACCCAAGTCGCACTGCGTCATCAATGAAATAAATAGATAAGTAGCTAGATCACGATTTGGGTTGCTCTAGCAATTAAAATGTGTTAACATTTTCTACCTTCAGTTTCTCCTTTGTGGTTCGCCTGGAAGATTTGCTCGCACGCGAGTTTTAGTGTCGAGTAATATTGGGAATCATTTGGACTCATCAGACACAGGCATCCGAATTTCATCTATTATTTCCACCATCCATACACCTTCAACAAAGCCTACTCTGAAACACATTTTAAGTTAAAACCCATAATATCATCAATATAAATCACTCACATTCCCGAGATGTAAACAACATAGAGCAAATACGAAGGGTCAGAAAAGTTACTCGTGAACATGAATGTCTCATGCATACAAAGGTCAGAGTATAACAACTGAAATTCAGCTAAAAGTAGCACATTTCATAATACAATCTTCAATCGAGATTATAAAAATAAATTTAAAATCAAAGTAGGACCCTGATGCAGAAGCTGAAATAGGACCCTCATGCCCACGTGCATCAACAAGTTTCTCATCAAAGTAACATGTCCCATCCTCTAAAAAAGAAGAGCAGAGTTAGATTCTTAAGCGATGTACAAACAGTATCAAACCAAACTTTGATTACATATTTAGATTTCTTAAATAAAAAGGGCTAGTTTGCGTTTTGTTGTTGGATTTAGCATATAGAATAAAATGTGAAGTTCTGCATATCCAAAACCAGAATCCCATATAGGATTTAAATTCAATTTAGTGGCATCGGATTCAAATGACAGTTACCAACAACCAAATTGCGAGCATGCTAAACCCTTATCGCATAGCTAGTCTTCATCTAGTGATCAAAGAAAAAATATAAGCTGTACAATAAAGCATAGTGGAGAGCGGAGTTCACTGGATAGCATGTAAAGAAAGCCTTCAACGTTCCAAATATCTTTAGTTACATCTACTAACTTGCTGAGTAAGCCTCTTATTTCATTGCAAATCAAGGAGCACTAATTGCTAATGTTAAGTTTCCACTATTCAAAAGTGGAAGTAAAAGATCTGAATTTAAAATTCCTTTAACACTTGACAGGTACTTGATAAGGTTGAGTTTAACTCATGTCTATATTGCGTCATATTAAAATTGAAAACAGTAGTCGTGGGTGTGGGGGGAGAGAGAGAGAGAGACGTACCATATCTTTCAATACCGTCAAATAACTTCACAATGTCATTTTTCAGAGTAGCAATCTAGCACAGGAAGTATACTTGGATCAGTACACTAGAAATCTGAGTTATAGAATTTATAAAATAGAGAAAAATTTCCTACATACAAAGTTTATTATACAAGAGAATTGCAAAAAAAATCCATACAGACAGAGTCATAATGGTTCATAATATCATATATTTCGCATATTCAATGTTGATGGTATTCTGAGGAACACATTGGTGATTATTGCATTTGATGAGATTTTAAAATATAAGGAACAAGCATCAGTGTAATATTGTATGGTACAAATATGGGTAAGAACGGGTCAGGCTGGGTGAGATTTGTGGTGATGGGATTGGGGACTGGGAGTTCGAGATGAGGATGAAAGTGACGAACACGAGTAAAAGGAAGAAGGCGAATATTAATAGAGGAGATTCAAGTAACAAAAAAAATGTGAACAAAACATAAACCCTAGAAGAAGAAGATAATCTGACAGAGACCGCCTTCCAAATCGGCAATGGGTTCGAATCTACAAGAGAAAACGTGGACGATTCACCCCACAATTATACACCGTCTTCTTCAGGTGTGAGCCAGTGGCCGGAGCGAGCTGGGAGCGGCGGAAATTTCTTCTTGAAGGGGAATAATGAAAAACGGGGTGATGAGATGAGGGAAAGGTGTTTGACAAAATGGCTGAAAATGTATGGATGAAAAACGACTGAAATTATTTAATTGGTAAATAGAAAATGAGAATGGAATTTAAAATACCGCTCTGTATCGGTGAAGCCTTTCGAGAACAATTTTCTCAAAACCGTTCTGGACTGACGTACATTCCAGAAGATAATAAAATAACGTTCTTGAAAGTAAAAATATGGGCGGCAAAATAATTTCATTTATGTGGTATTTAATTGAAAAAGACTTTCAAGAACGATTTTCTAAAATAACCGTTCTGGATTGGCGTACATTCCAGAACGGTAATACCGTTCTGGAATGTATACTTTCCAGAACAGTATTTTAAAACCGTTCTAGAAAATCATCTATATCAGAACGGTAATTTCAAATAACGTTCTAGAAAGTTTAATCTAGAATAATATTTTAAATGCCCTTCTAGATGCACTAGGATGTTCTGTTCTAGAATGCAGTTTCTGCACTAGTGACACTTCTTGATAACTCTGTAGTAACTTGAGTCAACATATCCACAGAGGGTGTTGATGCACTTGGAATTCAAGTTTGAAGCGGCTACTTCATCAGCAGTCCAATCTACTTCTTTCTTGACGATGGTGTCACCCTCACCATCAGTAACACGTGGTTTTTCCCATCCAACCAGAATGGTTCTCCACGCACGTTCGTCGATATTCTTTAAATGCCACCGCATCCTCTGTTTCTAGAGAGAGTAGTTCTCTCCATTGAGGATCAGAAGCCTTGGATTGCCTTGAGCATCCATATCACCTAAACAAATAAGGATCAGTACTTAGTAAGTTAAGTAACCCGCTCTAGATGCCAATTGTTAATTTGTAGGTCTATGGTTAATGAAAACAAATATCAGTAACTGATGTTGCTTTCGGTTTTATTATCACCGGAATTAACATCAACCAGAGTTTAAAGTAAATACGCAGCGAAAATATAAAGATAAACACAACAATTTAAATTCAATTCACAAGTAAAAGTACTTGTGAACTTGGGTGTACATACCCGAAAACTATATTACTTCTCTTTTTCCAAGATCAATATAAAAGGATATGAAGTAATATATGAAAACTATAGTATCAAACATGTGATACTAAAATACTTGTCGCCTTGAAGGATGATCTTCTCCGTTGGTCACGCAACTTTGAAGACCTTCTTGATCTCGGAAAATGTTTTCAATCATATATGAGGTTGCTTACGGGCCAATGAAACATTATGGTCTATAATGAGTAAGCCACTTCTCCGTGCTACATCTTTGAAGGTGAAAATGAGAAACTTCGAATATAGAGCTCTAAACCTATATCAATAGAACGAAAGCAAAGATGGAGTCATCTACGGATGAACCGTCTCAAGCTAAAATCGAAAGTATGGAGTCAAATCTAGAGTTTTTGAGTCAACCCATCACCTCAGGGGTTAATGAGTAAGAGATCGGTTCTAGGCCACAGACAGGTAAATCTAAGACCAATACTTATGAGATTTTAAAAACTTCTCATTTTCAGGTTTATCAGCAAAGATGGGAGAAGTTTATTTTAATAACTAGTTGATGTATCGGGAAGATACCGAAGAGTGTGGATGATGCCAAAGTCTCATCCAAAAGATGTTAAATGTTGGTATGAATTTGGAGCCCTAGCATCGGTACATACAAGATCACCAAGTTTTTCAAAAATATTGCAACTTACGAGTTGATACAAGATGCAGTGCATGAGAAATGGGCGAATAACCCTCATCTCGCATGAGGTGATATTCTAGAGTTCTATTTCTTTGGTGCAGCCCCAGGACCAGTCGAAAAAGGAATACATGAAGTGTTCCATTTCATCAAGTTTAAACTACCGAATAATAAGACCATGAAAATAATTAAGGCACCAGTGTTTGAATGAATTCCGTTAGTAGCATCTCTCACGGAAGATGATGTTCCACAAGAAGGCATGGGGTTTTTGGGTCTGTCTCATGGAGATGGACAAAGTTAATTCCCGTTCAAATTCTTCAAAAATATAATGAACGGGTCTAGACTATCAAATACAATGACAGGAAATACAACAAGGTTCGCAGAAGACATATTCGAGAAAATGAGAGTTCTTCTGTGGAACAACAAACTACTAGGGAGTAAAGAAACTTGTCAGAAATACTGCAATATGACTCACGTTTGGAGATGAATGGATAAAATCTGCCCATAACATCGAAACCAAAAGGATCTAGAGCTTTGTACTAGATCTAAATAAAGCAGGACAGAAATAAGTGGTTAGGGACCACCAAAAATACGTTTTGCCCGGAAACCGAAAAAGTCAAAAAAAAGAAAAGGCTCCCCAACAAAAATAAAGAAAGCTTGTGACATTCGGGTCTCAAAGGAACGTGGTTGTGCAAAGAGAAAATTCCAACAGTTAGTCGATGGACAATAATATTAGAATTGACATATGTAGTGACGTCAACAAAATTGTAAGAGTTATGACGTTCGGGTTTCAAGTCCATCAAACTTCTATAAATTCGGGAGGTGGAAGAAATAGAAGGCATTTTCCTTCTATTTTTTCATAAATAAAGTTAAGTGTGAGTTTGAGTATAAAGAATATTCTATTAAGAGTTGTAATAATTTAGTAAATAAAAAGATTTTATGTATCTACGAGTGCAAGCCTTCTACATGAGAGACTAAAAGGTTTCTCCTCACAAAAAGAGATTATTAATGTACTAAATTTTCTTTTAAGTTCTACATAATAATAGGCTTTTGCTGCAACATATATTTTTAATATCTTATTAATTTATCAATTAAAGTATCTCGTACGCCTCGAATAAGAAACGAACCAATGATGTGTTAATTAGTTGATAAAGTAGTCAGATAATTTGTAATTTAATTTCTCTTGTGTAGAAGTTAAAACGAGTTAGGGGCGATGGGCCTCGCAACCCATCTGACACAAGGCCGACCCTGAGTATAGGCACCGAGGGCCTGGGCCTAGGGCCCCCAATTTTGAGGGGGCCAAATTCAAATATATATATATATATATATATATATATATATATATATATATATATTTATATATATATATATATGAAAAAATTGATGATTCAAAATATTAAAATGTGAAATTTTATATTTTTACATCTTCTTCCGTGAAATTTTTCGATTATTTATATAGGACTTTCTTCTTTTGAAAATGATTATTCACGTTTTTTATTTCACTTTCAAAATATTTTTCATCTTAGTTTTTTCAATTTTTTTGTAAATTATTTAACTCATTCTAATCAACTTTTGATGTTAATGAATAATGGAAATAAGTAGTTAACACTTATAAGATATATTATGTGAATTTTTTTTATTTAGGTGCATAAATAGTTAATAATCTTGTCATTTGTTATAAGCTCCAATCATTCTTTTTAAATAGATGTGAAGAGTCACATTTTTACTTCAAAAAATACGAAAACATTAATGTTTGAGTTCAAGATAATTTTCGACACTATTTACGGAAGTGTTGAACTTTTTTTCTTTCTTTTTTTAAATTAAATTCAAATTGAGCCTCAATTATAATTTCGCCTATAGCCCCCCGGAAGTCAGGGCCGCCCTGATCTCACATATAGCTAATTTGATAAATAAAAAAAAGTATAAAATTATATAAAAAATTACGAATATATTAAACATAATAGTAATAGACTATTTTCATTTAAAGTTATGGGATAATTTTTTTTACCCCCCAATGTATGAAGTTTTTTTCACTTTGCCCCCTGATGTACAATAGTTTTCAACGTTGCCCCCCAAACTTTACTTCCGGCCGAACATTCCTTCTAAATTCCATCGACGGGCAGTTGAGGGGCAAAGTGCAAAAAATCTTATAGTTTGGGGGGCAAATTAAAATAAAGTAAATATAAATTTTTGTTTTAAAACTTTATATTTGAAAAAAAATATATAATTTTTATCTTATACTCACACACACAAAGTTGTCAATACAATTCCAATTTTTAAAAAACCCATAAATTTCCAATTAATATCTATAATTTTCTAAATATAAATATTGTCAATACAACTTTTATATTATTAAATATGAAACACATGACTAAGTATTATGTAAATTATTATGCTAAGTAACATAATAATATATTGTTATGTATTATGATTGAAAAAAATAAAACAAAGGTGTATTTCGCATATGCATTATAATATTATGATACGAAAAATAAAATTATCATTTGATATTATTATTTGTATGAAAAATTGTGATTAAATACTATATTAATCTTGTGTACATTATTATATAAGATTATAATTATCGAATGATTAATATAATTAAAATCTAAGATTTTAATTATATTAATCATTCGATAATTATAATCTTATATAATAATTAATGTACTCATGATTAATATAGTATTTAATCACACTTTTTATAAAAATAATAATATCGAATGATAATTTTATTTTTCGTATCGTAATAATTGACATAATACTTAGTCATGTGTTTAATAATTAATAATATAAAAGATATATTGATAATATTTATATTTAGAAAATTATAAATATTAATTGGAGATTTATGGATTTTTTTAAAAAAAATTTGAAATTGTATTGACAACTTTGTGTGTGTGTGTGTGAGAATAAGATAAAAATTATATATTTTTTTAAATATAAAATTTTTAGACAAAATTCAATATTTATATTATTTTAATTTATCCCCCAAACTATAATATTTTTTGTATTTTACCCCCAAAATTGTAAAATTCTTTCACTTTGCCCCCCAACTGCCCGTCGATGGAATTTATAAGGAATATTCTGTCGGAAATAAAGTTTGGGGGGCAACGTCAAATATTATTGTACATCAGAGGGTAAAGTGGAATAAAAAATAGGGGGAATTGCCAAATACTCCCTAAGACATACATGAATTTGTCAAATAATCCAACTTGTAGATTTAAGTCAAATGGTCCCTCCTTTTTGCCAAATAGTCCAAAATTAAAATGTGAAATATCTAATTTATCCCCCATATTATTACCTATATTTGTCTTTACCCCACACCCCACCCGCGCCCTTTTTTCTTCTTCTTCTTTTCTGCAAAATCGGAAAATCCCACCCCCACCCACGCTCCCTTTTTTCTTTTATTTTCTTCTTCTTATTCTTTCCTGCAAAATCGGAAAATCGATTAATTCCAAAATCGAAAAAAATGGACATCGATTGATAGCTCCCGATTCTGTCTCCCAAATCAAGTTTCTTCATAGTTTTTTGTTTTTTCATCAATTGCTCCGGTTTTGCAGAGCTCGCTTGTCTTCTTCGTGCTTGCTCCATCGATTGGTCTGTGGCTACGAACGTCGGCGCTGGCAATTAATTCACATGGCTTCTAATTCGAGTAAGAAACTGAGTTTGTGTTTTTAATTGAGCCTCTTTGTGATTCTTTTGGTTGAGTTTCTTCAATTTCTGACTTTTTATTCAAAAATTGGGATTAGGGTTTGTTCAATCCCAATTTCATCCCATGATATTTTGCGTGTGTGTTTTGGATTTGTTGTTGTGCTCTTTAGTATGTAGTTGCCTCTGATTTAGTAAGAAGTTGCTTCTGAAATTTGCTTCCTGCACATTCCCCCTTTATGTTTTGGTAAATTTCTGAAAGCCGGCCTGTGTTTGTTGTTCCTTGGTTAGTTTTCTGGTGGTTCAAGTATTGTTTTTTGTTCCGTTTAGTATTGGTTTTACTGCAGTAGAGTATTGGTTTTTGTATAGTGCTTATGAAGTGTATTTCTTACTTTTGTTTTGTTGAAACTGTAGTTAATGCTGCTATTGGTGGTGGTGGTATATTTGTTTTCTGATTGTACAATGGCGAGACTTTGGCATACAAAATGGATATTGGTGATTCATTCAAGAAACTTTTGCACAGAATCCAAAATTAGTGGAAGAAGCTTCATAGAGACGAGTTCACCATGCACTACTCGACTCCTGATTACTCTGACTGTGTTTTGGCGACTGATGATGATTTCAGTACCATGGTGGCGGTGGCTGTGCTCTATAACTTGGATCGGTTGATGATCAATATATCGAAGAAAGATCGTGTTGCCGTTTGTGATCAGTCGTCGTCTTCGTCTTACACCAACAACAGCGCTTTGACGAATGTCGACACTTCAAGTGTTGATCAAGATTTCCTTCCTCTCTATTGTCCTTCGAATAACAAGACTCTCTTGACGGCTGGTTGGGATAAGGAAATTGCGGGGGTTGGTCAGCAATTTGAAGGTGGTGCCACAGAGTTTCGTATTGCATTGCGTAAGATGGCAATTGGTGTTGGTTTTGATTTTGATTGGGGGAAGAATGATTCGACACAAGTCTCTGCAATGTGCTCGAAGAAGGAGAGCTCAGGCTGCGGTTGGTATGTTTATGCGTCAAAGGATCCTACCAATGATTATTTCTATGTGAAAAAATTGAACAATGTGCATACATGCGGTTCGTGCTTTCGATCAAGGAAACATAACCGCTTGTGTGCGGATTTGGTTTGTAGCTTGATCGTTGACAAAGTTCGTAAGAAATCAGAAACTCGACCGACTGATGTTGTAAAAATGTTTATGCACGATTATGGTCTTGAGATATCGTACACCATCGCATTTGATGCTGTTGAGAAGGCGAAGAGGTGCGTTCATGGGGATGATAACGAGTCGTTTGAAATGTTAAGTAGTCATGTCAAGGCAATTACAGACTCGAACCCGGGCTCGCATGTTGTGTTGGATGTCACTGCTACAACTTGCAAGTTTAGGAGGATTTTCATATCGTTTAAAGGATGCATCGATGGCTTCAACTTTTGTCGTCCGATATTGTTTCTTGACGGAACGTACCTAAGGGGGAAATGTAAAGGGCATTTGCTAGCTGCTACAAGCAAGGATGGTGATAGAGGTGATGATCAAACTCAACATTACTGTTTCATTTGCTATTTTTTATTTTTTTTTATTTGTTCTGTTTACTGCTACTGCTCATTTACTATTTTTTCATTAGAGTATTGGTTTGTGTACTAGGGATTATTGGTTATTATGTACAGGAGTATAGATTTCTTGCAGTGTACCAGAACTAATATTTCACTATTACAGACTTCATACCCCAAATCTACTGTGCAGGTTTGTACCCTTTAGCTTTTGCCGTTGTCGATTCGGAGAATGCTGCAAATTGGAAATGGTTTCTGAAAAACCTGAGGGAGATTATTCCGCCAACCCGTGTGGTGACTTTTGTTTCAGACCGAAACCCCGGTTTGCTTGATGCCATGAGCTAGATCTTCCAAGACTACCCACACGAATAGTGTCTAAACCATTTGAAGAACAACTTGAAGGACAAATTCAGTGGTAGGAGGGCGAGTAAGAGCTTGTGAAATAGGATGGTATGACTTCTAATGAATTGTGCATACGCCCCCACGGTACAAGGTTATCAACAGAACATGGCAGATCTATTGAAGGAAGGTGGACGCACGGCACAAAGTTTTTTTGAAAATATTAATCCTTGCAACTGGGCGAATGCGTTTTTTACGGGGCGGAGATATGGAGAGATGAGCTCTAATGCAGCAGAATCTTTCAATAATTGGATCCTTGATGCAAGACATCTTCCAATAACAGCTCTGATCAACTCCATCAGGGTGAAAATGATGAAATCGTTTTTTGGTATGCAACAGTTTTTTATTATTTGATTTATTAATAGTTTTTTTTTAGTATTGGTTTTTGTTCTGTTTAGTATTGGGTTTACCACTGCAGTTTATGTGTTTGCTGGCCTGCTTTGCTATAGGTTTTTCCTTGGTTAGTTTTCTAATTATTTTATATTTTCTAATATAATCAAGTATGAAAGAAAATGGCAGAAATCAATCAATCTCACATGCAATAGCAACCATATTCGTAGAAAAAAATAAATGAATCACACCCCACTACAGACAT
>BMAC01000030.1:105207-160482 GCA_014905375.1 Phtheirospermum japonicum | reverse complement strand
TTGACAGACAAAGAGATTTGCAAATCCCCGAACCATTAGAAATGTACACATCGGTAATTCACACATCGGTTAAGGATTCCAAAAAATATTAGTTCTAACAGATGTCAAAAGATTTTTCGAAATCCTCATCCATTCAGATTTGGTCAGATTAGGGTATCGGATTCTCCATTCCCAGAAAATTGTCATCCCCAATCAAATCAAATCAAATCAAAATCAAATCAAACAAGCATTTAACGATTAGGGCCGTGTTAATTCGGGTTGGACTCGGGCTGTGTATTTACATGAATCAATAAATAACTGGACTGGACCAAAGTCCTTGATATTGAATAGCAACATTTCACGCAAACAGGCATACCCAATACTGACCCAAATTGTAACCCCTAGTTAAATTTCAACCATAGTTAACATCCTCATAAGAACAATCCAGATTGGACTTCAATTAGATGTCTGCGTGCATCAACCAAACTACTATTTGTGCAACATCAGAGCTATAATATAATACAATCCATACCCTAACCCTAACTTCACAAAATCCATGCAAAAGAAGCACAAAAAGGATATCCGAGTAATGGTGCAAATCATCAATTCATCATAAACCCCTCAAACACTGAGTATTTTTTAGGCCCAAATTCGATGCACTTGCCTCGTATTTTCTTGACGGAGCCGGTTCTCGGAGGTTTGTGGCAGTCGACTTGTGTGGTGAGGCGGTGAGACGGTGTTGAGGCACCGTGTGTTGTGCGGTGGTGAAGAGAGCGCACGAATTGAAGGCGATGAAGGCGAATTTGGGCCCAAGAATTGAAGGCGATGAAGGAAGGCGAATTAGGTCTTATTCGATTGCGAGAGGAATAAGTGAATTTTGACGGGAAGGAAGGCCATATTGGTAATTGTACAATTGTGTTTGGAGTACTTGACATTTTTTAAAATTAGTTGGGGTATTTGACAAACACATTTTTTTAGGGGGAGTATTTGGCAATTTCCCCAAAAAAATATTTCGGGGGATAAAGTGAAAAAAACTACATATAGAGGAATTTATTTTTTTTTTCTAAAGTTATAAAACAAATTTTATAATTATAAATGAGATGAAATAGCAAAATTTGTACAATTTTAAACAACTGCAACCTCACACGCCGTCGACTGAACAAAAACGAACGATTTTTTTTTTTTTTTTTGGCGTCTTAAAACAATCCACGTACACACCATCGACTCTCTCATTTTCATTTCCCATTATTGTCCCAGCCCCACACCGTGTGTAATTTTTACACACGATAATCCTTCTTCCGAACCCAGATCCCACAGATCAACAATGGCTTCCATGGCATTCTCTTCAGTTTACACTGCGCCTTTGCATACTTTAGCACTTTCCAACCTGCAATTGAGCTCGACATCTGGTTGTATGGCGTTTCTTGATTTATCCAACAGAGCAAGTCTTGGTTTTTCGAAATCAACGTTTTTCCGAGATGGGTTATCGATTTTGTCCCCAATTGTATGTGGGTTTTCATTAAAGTCTCGATCTTTTGCTACTGTTTATGCCAGAGCTGCTACTGAGAAGACCATACACGATTTTACTGTAAAGGTACTCTCTCTCACGCACACACACAGTACCTTTTCAGTTCCGTACTTTTTCTTGCAAATACTCTCGGTTGTTTGATAACTGATGAAAGTTAAATTCCAGGTAGTAATCATAGTGAGAGGACCTTAATATGAGGGAAAAAAGTTATCCTATATTGGAAAGTTTGGATGGAATAAGATTACTGCTTGATGAAAGTTCTATACAGTGGTGTATTATTATTATTATTATTATTATTATTATTATTATTATTATTAATGGCAAAATTGTTCTCGTTTTGTATGGGATTTAACTTGCTTTTGCCAATTAGTGTCGGCATAGAGTGTTTGGGGGAATTGGGTTTTTATTAGCTAGACATTTTTAGTTTGGCTTATTTTAGTTTAATATTTACATCTGTTTTCGAAGTTGGGTTTGTTTTTTGATTCAATTGAAATATTGGAGCTGGACGTTTTCTGGTTACAAGGTTCTACTATCAATCGAGTTTTTGAGTCCCCTCGATTATGGGAGTGTTTGCAAAACTTCTCCTTTTATGATTTATTGTAGCTGAAGCTAAAGTAATTAAGAATCGGGAGTTTTTCTAATAGAAGCTGAATTTAAATATCACTGATAGTTGGTAGCGGATACTAAATTATTGTTTGATATATTAGATCATTAGAATATCGGATTAAAGGTTAATTTACAAATACAAACATGATTGAAATACATAAAAACTTAGAAAAGAATATATTTAGAGGAAAAAAACTATACACGTTAGAATTAGGGGACCAAATCAGCTATCAGAAGTGGTCTTTACCAAGAAGCATAAAAGAGTTGATCAGTGATTAATACTCCCTCTATTTCACAATATAAGTCGTTTTAGAAAAAAACACACTTATTAAGAAACCTAGATAATTGAGTAAATATTTAATTTTTTATTTTCGTAAACTACCCAACTTCCATTCATCTTATTCTCTCTCCTCAAATATCTCAATTCCCAATTCACTTTTCCTTTTTCTTTCCCTCTCTCCTCAAATATCTAAATTCCCAATTCACTTTTTACCTTTTTCTTTCTCTTTCTTCTCCTAAATTTGTGTGAAAAAAGCAAAACGACTTATATTGTGAAACAAAATTTTTACTCTAAAACGACTTATATTGTGAAACGGAGGGAGTAGATAAATTAGTTATCGGCTCCCTTAATCTGCTCAAGTGACCCTAAAAAGTGAGTGATGTTGTGAAAGTGTTTATTTGTTAATAAAAAGTCAGACCACAAGTAAACTCAGAAACCTAAAACAACTCTCCAGTTTTTTAACAGGAGCAATTAAAGCAAGCATTTTAAAACACACTAAAAAAAATACTTATTTTCTAGGTCGAAGCTGACAATCACTGTCTTTTAGTGTTTGTGAGCACTCTATGCAGTTCTTTCATTTTTTCCATATTTTTCTTCTGTTGAAAACTTGAAATGGCTTTTGAAGTGCTGCAACTGAAACAGGATATTGACGGGACGGATGTTTCGCTTAGCAAATTCAAAGGAAAAGTACTTTTGATAGTAAACGTTGCTTCAAGATGGTATATATTCTCTTTTCCATCTTTTATGGACTTGTTGTGTCATGTGTGATTAATTAATTGTTCTCGAGTTGCAAGGTTTTTGATTGCAATTTGAACTGATATAGTTTTAATTGATTCTGGATTTAGTGGTTTGACATCATCGAATTACACGGAGCTTTCTCATATCTACGAAAAGTACAAAACTCAAGGTGAGATTTGGGTTAATCATGTACTAATAACACCATTCTTGAATTTTGTCATGATAGTGATTTGCGAAATTAATTTCAACAACTCATTTATGATTAATGCAGGGTTTGAGATTTTAGCCTTTCCTTGTAATCAGTTCGGGGGCCAAGAGCCAGGATCGAATCCAGAAATTAAGCAGTTTGCTTGTACACGATTTAAAGCGGAATTCCCAATTTTCGATAAGGTACTTGTGGTTGACTTTCTCCCTTTTTTGCACCGTTTTAATAAAAATGTTGTGTAAATCAATTACTAAACTCTTATAATGAGTGTAGGTTGATGTTAATGGACCAAGTACAGCTCCAGTTTATCAATTTCTGAAGTCGAGCGCCGGAGGGTTTCTCGGTGATTTGATTAAATGGAATTTCGAGAAATTTTTGGTGGACAAAAATGGTAATGTTGTCGAAAGATATCCACCAACAACCTCCCCCTTTCAAATAGAGGTAAACCTTTTAAATACATTTTTTTATTAATTGAATTCGTTATTTCAATTGTACATTTTGATTTTTATCGACTTTCGGGGGAAGGCGTATTTAATTATTTTATTTTTTTTCCACCCCGGTAAGATGGTCCAAAAGCTATTCGGCTTGAGTTTTCCCTAAACGGTAACTGATCAAATATGTGAGGAGGGGTTTTCTGTCAAAATGCCACCAAAAGCTAGTATTTAAAAAACATGGCTAATTTACTTTGTTTTTTTCCTTAAACATGAACCAGCAATTTGTCAAATTAACATTTCATTAATTTTCTTCTTTTGTTTCTTTTTTCTCGAGTCTGATGTATTAAAATGTCGATTTTTATGTTGCTCGTCTGTTGCAGAAGGATATCCAGAAGCTTCTCGCGGCATGAAATCTACACCATGAGCGTGGTCGATAAAAATTCTAGCTGTTGTATACTTACTGATAGCATAATGTCTTTCGACATAACTGATTTACCTTATATTTGTATAATTTCGTTTCATACTGTATAAGTCAGCAAATTTAATAATATGTGCGTGTACATCTTGTTTTAGGGCCTGTTAAATTTTACGCACGACGTTTTAAGTTTTCGCACAATAGAACTAGCATTAACAATATGACTAGTGTAACTAAAGGCGAGTAATTAAGCCTATTGTGCTATCTTACCAAAATAAAATTCTAATATCTTATTCTATAAATTAGTAAGATTTCATACAGAACTAGCATTGTTAGATTAGCTAAGGGCCACTTGCCGTTTGAATATTCCTAGGTAGTGTTTGCAGACTCTAAAATCGATTTTATAAAAAGAGAAAATTCTATGGTGTACACGTGCATTTTAAGCTATTGGATCATTTCACTACATAAAAATTGAATGATCTAACGGTTAAAAATGTATGGGTACGGTAAAGTAGCAGGGGCATGTAGAACTTATAAAAAGAGAATGAGAAAAAAGAATTATTTGAAATTGATATTTGCTCTGTTTACGCTCTTGAGTGCACTTTGGATATCAACAAGGCATTGCAGCTCCCACGTTCTTGTTATTATGCGTGTCATACTAATGCCAGGTATCGTCAGTTCAAATTTATATCTTTATTTAATTTGTCAATAAGTTTAATTTTCTTATTTTAACGAATATATATATGTGTGTGTGTATAGTAGAACTAAACTCCAATTTATTTATAATATAATACATCATCAAGTTGTTAATATTTTATTGCAAATGCTTTTTGGAATCAAACCTGTCTAAGTTGTAACTGCTAATTTAATATTTAATCCACATTGAAAAAACTAGTAATTAATTTTCTTGAAAATATCTATCTCATTTGACTTCCAAAATATGTGCCCCTCAGAAATGCAAGATCTCAATCCAAGCCATTTGGAATCAGAAAATGAATCACAAAAGCCCTTAACAAAAACAGATCCAGAAAACCCAAAACAGGATGATGATGATGATGAATGGTCCAAACACGGCACTATTCTCTCACTCATTCTCGAACCATACCAATGGCTGCAAATGCTCTCCTCAACACTAAATCCCACTTTTGTCCTCGGAGTCGTGCTAGTCTACGGCCTCAGCCAGGGCTTTTCGGGGTCATTTTTCAAGGTGGTGTCGGACTATTACTGGAAAGATGTCCAAAAGGTACAACCGTCCGAGGTACAACTCTTCATAGGCCTATACTACATCCCATGGGTGATGAAGCCCGTTTGGGGCCTCTTGACCGATGTTTTTCCGGTGAGGGGGTACCGGCGCCGGCCGTATTTCGTCCTCGCCGGGGTCGTTGGGGTGGTTGCCACCCTGTCGGTGGCGGCGGGAGGGCGGCTGGCGGTGGTGCTCGCCCTGACTTGTCTGATAGGGATAACGGCAGGGGTGGCAATTGCTGACGTCACCATAGATGCTTGCATTGCAAGGAATAGTATAGAGATTAGGTCTCTTGCAGCTGACATGCAGAGCCTTTGTGGGTTTTGTTCCTCTGCTGGTGCTCTTGTGGGCTACTCCACCAGTGGGTTCATGGTCCATCATCTTGGGCCTCAGGTTTGTTCTTTGTTTTCAAAATTTATACACTTGACTTGACATGCATTTATAAGGGTAAAGTTGTGATTTTAGTCTTGTAATTAATCATGATTTACAATTAATAAGTCTCCTAACTCATTCTCTTATTGTAGGTGGCATTGGGACTATTGGCAGTTCCACCAGCTACACTGATTGTGCTAGGTTTTGTGATCTATGAGCCAAGTACAGCTGAGGATGTTCATGTTGGCAAGAAAAAGGTTTAAACTAATTTTCATATACTAATTGTGCACCATTTAGTTTCGTTGCTAATATAATGGTGGCTATTTCTTACATGACACGAATTTCGATACAAATTGTGTCTCAGTCCCGCTCGCCATTCTGAACCGCGACCATAATTAACACCCCCAAATTATATCATAAATTATAATTTTATTTTAGTTTTTTTTTCTGGTAGATTAATGAAGAAAATGATGCTAAAGATGCATTATTTATGAAATACTAGTAGTTAAGCACGTGTAGTTCTTATTTAAAAATAGCCGTAGAGTTGGGATCTAGTGCAGTTAGCTTGGGCAACTTGCAATGCTGGTTGGTCATCTACTGTGGAAGGTCTTTTCTTACCAAATTCCCGAGCATTTTGCTTTTATATATATATATATATTATTTTTATTGCTTTTTTCTTTCGCAATTGTTATCGATTTTTGACAGTTCAATTTTTTTGACTATTATTACAATTACCTTTGGATTTATATGTTCATGCCATTATTAGTTAATGGCTTGGGATTTATGGAATTTGTTTGAAAATTCGTTACACGTATAAAACAATTTAAATTATCAGTCAACTTTAGCCAGAAGGAACTGCAAAGACTCCCCAAGAAAAACCCATAGAATGTATAGAAAAAACTGCCAAACAATTGGAGTTCACTATTTTCATCAGAAAAGTAATTAGAATCACAAGCCATCAAATTAAGATCAAAACACAAGAATTTGGTGCTCTATCTTGATCTTAATAGTCCTTGTAACACTTAACTTTATTTACCAATTCAGACATTTTCTTTTGAACTTTGGAAGTCATAATCTTCTAACAAAGTTCTACATAATTTCCAACAGAATTAAAAAAAAAAAAGATTTTGCTTCTTCAACATAAAAGTGTTTGTAAGAAAACAAAAAACAAAACACAACAACAACAACAACAAAAAGGAATTCTCAACTTCTAGCTTTTAAAATTCTCGGCTTCTTGCCAAATAAATATAACCATCTTTCTCGCAAGAATCTGAGAATCACTTTTTCTAAAGTTTACAAACACTCTTTTCATATGACTCAGCTTTTTATAATGCTTGTGCAGCAAACAGAAAAGTTAAGAGAAGCTGTGAATAGCATGCACAAAACCATCCAAGTCCCACAAGTCTGGAAACCATCTCTCTACATGTACCTATCTCTAGCTCTAAGCATTAGCACTCATGAAGGTCAATTTTATTGGTACACCGATCCGAAAGCTGGCCCTGCATTTTCTCAGGTATACACATCATTTCTAATCTACCCATAAAATTTCAATTCTTTTGTCCGACCAAAATGTCACAACCCTTCTATCAATAATACCCGTGTATGGATAACCGGTACAATGTGATTGTTCTTTGCTCAAACCGGTCAATAATATTGGAATATGATTCATAAGTACTTATTGGGAAGCCCTTGCTAATACGTGTCAAATTTTCGCTTTAGCCAATGACACACTGTCTGAGAAACAATTTGCATAAGGGTAATATCTACTATCGACCTTGCTAATATGTGTAATTTTTTTATTTATTTATAATTTTGTCGTTAAATTTTAGTGATAAAATCATTATGTCAGTAAACTGTAAGTTTTCTCGCAATGATATATATATATATATTACCGACAAAAAATTTGTCGGGATCTACACAGGAATTCGTTGGTATGATATACGCAATCGGCGCGTTGGCATCCATAGTCGGAGTCATAATCTACCACAAAGCTCTAAAAGACTACCCTTTCCGAACCCTACTCTTCTTCGCGCAGCTCCTCTACAGCTTCTCCGGAACCCTGGATCTCATTTTCATCCTACGGTGGAACTTGGCCCTCGGCATCCCAGACTACTTCTTCGTCGTGATGGAAGAATGCGTCTCGCGGATCATAAGCCGAATCAGGTGGATGCCAATGATGGTCCTCAGCTCACAGCTCTGCCCTTTAGGCATCGAGGGCACATTTTTCGCACTCTTGATGTGCATCGATAGCCTCGGGGCACTCAGTTCCAAATGGGGCGGCGGGTTAATTCTCCATTTGTTGCACGTTACGAGGACGGATTTTAAGAATCTGTGGCTGGTGATTTTGATCAGGAATGTTTTGAGATTTTCGACGTTGTTTTTTATTTTTCTTGTGCCTAATGCTGATTCCTCAGAGGCTTTGGTTCCAACAGATGTGTTGAGGAAAAGCAGTGGTGAGAGTTTGGAGATGGCTCCATTGAATATGAAAACAAATGTTTAATGAGTTTGATTTCTTGAATGTACATCATATATGTTTATAAGGAACTTCTATGGTGCCTTCACGGCACCATTCCTCAATTAATAGGAACCATCAGATGAATGAGAATATAAATTTAGGTTTTTAATATAAAGAAATCAACGCTTGTAAATGCAGGAGGGGTGAGGGTATGGTACCGTGAAGGTACCGTAGTCATTTCCATGTTTATAATCAAGGTGTAGTAATTTCATATCTTTCGGTGGGGTTAATTACAGAAATACCCTAAGATTTAGTCTAATTATAATCATTCTCGTTTAAAATTACAAACAAACCTTAAACTTGTATTTACCAGATGATTTGTATGCACACATATGTAAATTTTAATCCATTATATTGTCCATTTTTCAAAAAAAGAATCATAATATTGTCCGATATCAAAACACATACACTAAGTTGGTAAAATTATCAAAAAATGACAAAATTATCCCGATCGGTCTTTTCTGCTGATGTGGCGTGATTCAATAATTTCTTATCATTTTTATTTATTTTTAAAATTAATTGAACAAAAAACCTGAGAAAGAAATTCATTTTGGTCCATTATATTGGCCACAATACAGAAAAGATACGTGAAATTGGTCATCGTCAAACCACATCTGTTAAGTTGGCAAATTCATCAAAAATGGTTCAAAAAAGCTTAATCGGGGCATTTTTATACCGTGACGTGATTCTATATTTTCTTATCATTTTTTCTAAAATTATAAACATTACAAATATATTTTATCCTCCCTTTTCTTTTATTTTTCCTTTAATCTAATCAATAAAATTTGAATCAATAAATAATTATTAAAAATCTCAGATAAATATAAAAACATATAATAAATATTAAGACATTATAAAATAATTATATAAGTTTATTCTAGGAAATGATTATTGATAAAAAGAATTAGCTAATATAATTATATATAAATATAAAACTATAAGATATATTATAAAAAATTATAAAAATATATATAATTTTATATGAATAAAATTAGATTTATTTTTATAAATATCTATATTTTAAGATTTTCTTAAAATTCATTTTATATTTTTATATTTATTTCTATTAATTTTTTATTAATTAAAATCTTATTAATAATAAAGAATTATAAAAATTCTTATATTTATTTTATAATTTTGTAGGTTTACTTTACATTTTATATTTATCACTTATTTTTTTAATTTCTTATTTAATAAAATATATTAATTTGATTCAAGGAAAAAGAATGAAGGGCAAATAGGATTTTGTCGTAAATTTAATGTTTAAAATTAAATAAAAATTATAAAAAAATATAGAATAATGTCACGTCAGAAAAATGCCCCAATCAAGTTTTATGGATCATTTTTGATGAATTAGCCAACTTAGCAAATGTGGTTTGATGATGATCAATGTCTTGTACCTTTTATGAAATGTGATCAATATAATGGACCAAAATGAATTCCTTTCTCAAGTTTTTTTGGTCAATTAATATTTAAAATTAAAGAAAAGTGGTAAGAAATTATTGAATCATGCCACGTCAGCAAAAAGCTCGATCGGAATAATTTTGTACATTTTTTGATAATTTTACCAACTTAGTGTATGTGTTTTGATACTGGACAATATCATGGTCCTTTTTTTGAAAGTGGACAATATAAAGGACTAAAAAATAATTTTTCCTTTTTTCGAAAAGGGTTAATGAGAATCTATTATTGATAACAAACTATTATTGATTCGGTTAATAAAGGGGATTGAAAAATAAATATAAATATGAGTTGCTTTTGTTAACTAGATTATATATATATTATATATATATATATATATATATATATATATATATATATAATTTTTCTCTGTTCACTAGTCATAATTTAGATTAATCTATCAAAAATACTTTCTCATAAATTCATTCTATCCCATAAATTTTCGAAGTTGATTCTGGCTAGTTGTTTATTCATTTAAACTGAAATTTTTACTATTGATTTGTGTTATCATTTTGAGTTTACCTGCAAAATTTCGTGTCAATCGGAGTCCATTCGCCCAATTGAATCGACAGTCAAGCTTCAGTTTTTTAGTTTTTTATACAGAAAATCATAACCTTTCGGCATTGATTCTAGCCATCTCGGACGTTCGTTTGACCAGAAATTTGTATCATTAGTTTCTGATACTATTTCGAGTCTTATTAAAAATTTAGGTGAATTAGAATTCGTTTAACCCATTGAATTGGTAGTCAAAAATTCAATTTTCATAATTTTTCACACAGAAAATCAAGACTTCCAGCATCGATTCCGTCCATGACCTGAAACTTTAACCTATGATCAATGTTACCATTTTGAGTCTTCTTGAAAAGTTTCAGGTCAATCGGAGTTCGTTTGCTCTATTCAATCGGCAGTAAAAAATTTAATTTTTACAGTTTTCACACAAAAATCAGAAACTTCCTGCGTCAATTCCAGCCATTTCCGATGTCCATTTAACCAGAAGTTTCATCATTAACTCTTGATATCATTATGAGTTTGCCTGCAAAATTACACATCAATCGGAGTCCATTTGCACCATTTATCGGCAGTTAAAGTTTTGATTTTTACAAATTTTCACAAAGAAAATTAGAAACTTCTGGCGTCAATTGCAGCCCGTTGTCCGTTTAACCTGAAATTTATTCCATTGAGTTTTTGTTATTATTTCAATTTGAATGGTATTAGCCTTGCCTTTGGTTGCCACCATTTTCGATGAGCGATCGAAAATCCTAGATCCACGACAAGTTCGATGTGCAACGATAAGATTACCACAATCAGTAATCTAAAAATTACCATAAATGGTAATAAATTTTCACAACCAATAATACTAAAATTACCGCATACAATGATGAGATTATTACCAATTGCGACAAGATTACCACACAGCCATATAATAAATTATTACAACCTATAATACTAAGATTATTGTATATATATTATTACTAGTTGCCATAATATTACCACAACAGTAATCTAAAATACAAAAACGTAATTGTTGCAGTAATTAGATTGCAACAAGTAGTAATCACAATTTTAGTAGTCTAAGATTACCACAAATAGTAATCACATCCAATAATAAGATTATCAAATCTAGTAATTCTTAAAATCATTTGCAAATTATCATCAACTCGTGAGGATATTTACATATCCTAGTTCATAAAAAATATAAAATAAAAATTTACAAAAATATATCTACAAACACGATTCATCTACAACTGATTGGAAAAAATCATGTCTTATAACTATTTTATAGGAGAGTAAAAAATATGAATAAAAATTACCACAACTAGTAATTAAATATAATTACTAATATTTGTACTGATGATGTGATTACTACAACAGGTTATAAGATTAGTGGTGCTCATAATATGATTACTACAATTGGTAATAATATTACTGCAACTGATAATATCACATATTTTTGTCATTTCTCCCTATTCCCGTAGTAATATTATCATATCCAATAATTCCCATGATAAACACATCAAATATAATTTCAATGAATACCAAATCAAAATAATTTATTTTTTTAAATGCACCCATGTTTTTAAAATACATTAATTACATTCCAATTATAATAAAAAAAAATTAAACTAAAATAACTGACACATAGATAAATCTTTTTATTGTACATCAAATAACATTCGATAAAAATTTCAATCGACTCATCGAGTATAGAAGGAAAATGCTGCCAGCCTAACTTGTCACAAGAAAGTTTTGAGTTGCGTCATCCACCTCGAATAAGAAAATCTCGAACCAAGATGCCACCATGAGCCGTCGCTTATTCATCGATTGGAAAGCTCCACCGAGAGCAATTCCAGATAGTCGGGCCCAAACCTTTGGCCCGAAACCTAAACGTAGAAGAAAGAAATCATTTTTACCACAGTGAAATTTTTAATAATATAATTACTAACACCGATAATAATACTACGGGTATTGGTAATATAATCATTACCACAAGTAATAAAATTATTGGTACCGGTAATAAACTCATTTACACATTGACATGTCAAGAAAGATACTTTATTTATAGAAAAACTCTACATTGTCTCTACTATACTATATTCATGTATTGTAATCTAATCAATAATTGACACATTATCATATTTAAGAATTAGAAATCTTTTTGTATAAATCTACTTATTAAGGTAGAAGTATGGCACCAATAACTATAATGTAGAAGTTCTCTTATCTAATATGATCTTAAAACATTGGTGAAAAATAATTATAAACACAGAAAAAAAATTATCATATCAAAAATAATTGGATCCTTTTTGTTAATTAACCTAAATAGGTAAACATCTACACTATTCATTTCTCTAGATGATAATTAACAAATTTAAATAAAATAGGACACGTGGCAATCTTAAATACATCCACCAACATGTATAAACAAGATCTCTGGACATGCCTTTTGCTCAAGACATCTGATAAACATATAATCATATGAATAGGTGTCTAGATACATATATACTCCCCAAAAATTATTTTTATTGTACAGAAGAATAAATTAAAGCAGTAAAGAGACACATCTCTAGGTTTAGCAATAAATCAAAACATTGAACAAGGTATAAATTAAATACAACAGGTCATTGTCTTTTTTCTTTTCTAATTTTGAAGTTATCTTTAGTTGGCTTGGAAAATGAAGAAAATATGAAACTCTTTGAAGCTTGAGTATATTCTGCACCCATCCATGCAATATTACCACAAATAAACATTGATGTTGGCACTAATACATTTATTAAAGAAACAAAACACTACGCTTAGATATAGGGGGTTTGTTAGTGTTTTGTTTTGGGTTGGTAATTTAGTGTTTTCAGTTCAATGAGCATCGTACTCTGACTTTATAAATTAGCAAAAAAAAAAAAAAATTGTAAATTAATCATTGATACGGATCAAAATATCCATACGTAATATTATTTGATAAATGAATATATTTGTGGTAAACGACCTCATTTCTCAGAGAGGGTGTTCCTCTTGGAGGTGAGCGAGCTGAGTGGTTTCAGTGGAAGAGTAACCGAGTTGTGGTTTATGGAGTAGCGACCTGGAGTATAAGGATGAGTTCTTATATAGGGTCGCGACCTCTTGTGGTTTGAGCTGTGTACTTGAGCTCGGTTATGGGTTTTTGTGAATATTAAGCCTACGAGTTTAGTGTGAATGGTTTATGAGGTCTTGATGGACTGTATGAAAAGAATAATGGGCCCAGGCCTATTCTATTAATTTAATGAAAAGTTTATTGGTTATAGGAACTTAGCATATGGGAATAATTCTAATTCTAAGTCGGTTGTAGAGTTGTGATATGAATGGAATTATGGTTATACAAGGTAACCCTAGATTGAGGGGCTCTTCCCCCATCATTATAAAGGAGGTGTATACCTCTCATTATGCATTAAGTCGATATCGCTTTATCGCATTATTGTTTATTAAAGAGAAGTGTTGAGTGTTGATTTCACTTATTAACTTAAGCGTCGGAGGGCCTTAACGGGCTCGAAATCCGACCCGTCTGATGTGCTGTTTTGCAAGGCCAGCTATGTCGCTAGAAGATTCGCGGAAGGTTTGGCAGGTCGCTGTGACGTATTTGGAAGCAATCTATTTTGAGGTTAGTACCCCATATATTTGGTAGCCCAACTTTTTGGACTTATCAACCACATTATATTGGCAAAGAGAAGAAATAATCTTTTTACATCGGTTGTAACACGACCTAGGATTGAAGAAGTAAAAGGACCCATCCACTTATAGAAATATGGCTTACGGTAGTTTAATCCTATTGATTTAATTATTTAATGTTAAGTATATTTGCCTGTCTAAAACTATAGTGTTGGTTAGGATGTTAGTAGACATGAGGGTCCTTATTTCTTAAATATCTTAAAAGATAATTATCAAAACCTTGTTATATGGAACAAGGACTCCTTCAAGAAAGTTGTAATATAAGTGCTTGGCATTTTCATTTGAAAAGACCACGAAGACAAGCAAGAGAAAAACAGAAACACCAAGATATCTTTTCTGCTCCATTTTATTTTTATTCTTCGAAGTTCAACTTTCTAGTAATATAATTTTTGGCCTACGGTCGCGTTCTGTGCGTTATTTTAACTCACAGGCAAAAATTAATTTTGTGTCACCATTTACTACATATGTTAGTAATAATGTTTCAACACATTTGCTAACATTGACGTTCATACAAGTTATTGAAGACCTTCAAAACTTTCAATTGGTATCAAGAGCTATCACTTGACTCTACTAAGTGAGAATCCTGCGGACTTTGAAGGACAACAATGGGTAACGCAGTGAACGTTGCAATCCGAACTCCTGTGTTGGATGGAACAAACAATGCAATTCGGAAAATCAGGATGCGAGCCTATACTAAAACGATGGACGAAAGATCATGGCGTGCAATCTTAATTGGATGGAGGCTCCCAGAAGAGATGATTCGGACGGTGACATCATTTTGAAAAGCGAGGTTGATTGGACTGCAGAAGAACTTGCCACTTCAAATGCCAATACCAAAACCTTAAATGCCATCTACAACTTTGTAGAGTGTCCTTATTCAGAACCATCTCCAACCTACAAACGGCCAAAGAAGCATGGGAATCACTTCAACTTTTCTGTGACGGATCCAGAGGAGTCCAGAGAACCAAACTAAGAATGCTAGCGACACAATTTGAAGTGCTAAGAATGGAGGAAAATGAAACCACTGACAGCTACAGTGCAAAGCTTCTTGACATCTCAAATGAATGTCAATCTCTGGGATCTCCCATTTCAAATGAAAGGCTTGTGAGCAAATTCTTGCGATCAGTAACGGAAAAGTTCCACACGAAAATCACTGCTATTGAAGAAGCTAAAGACACCTCTGTCATGAGGTTTGATGAACTCGTTGGCTCACTAAATACCTATGAAATGGAAAAGAATATCAAGCAGCCAAAAGGAAGGAAGGAGCATCGCTCTAATCTCTACCCCAGTTTCTAAAGACGAAGACTTTGACCTCGATGCCATAGCACACGAGGCCAAGTATGCAATTTTAGATGCGGATGGCATAGCTCTCATCACCAAAAAGTTCGGTGATTTCCTGAAGAAAAAGAACATCTCAAGAATAGGTTTCACATCTCAAGTCCACATCTGAACCCAGCACTCCTCAACCTCTGGGACAACCTTTGAATAGGTTTCAAAGAAGAGATTTAACACCTACGAGTGCGAAATCTGAACCAAGGAATCAAAACAATGCCAAGGATCTGGACACTGTCCAATGTCATGAGTGCAGGGGATTCGGAAACTATAGGTATGAGTGTGCAAATACTCTAAGGAAGAAGAATTTCATCGCCATGAGTGATGGAGAAGATGATGAGGAACCAAAAGAAACCGAAGCAGTTGCTGCGATGAACGCCTGTGTCATCTGGGATGACACTGACAGTCTGAGTAACATTATGTATCTCAACTCTTTCACCACAACTGAAGGCGATGAAGAGTTCGCTACAACTTACGAAGAGCTGTATGAAAATTGGTGCCAACTACTTCAGAAGGTCAAAGTTCGCTCTAAAGAAAATGAGAGACTGACACGGGCAGACAAGGAACAACAATCTGTGGTGTTGCGTCTAGAAGCTCTCTTGGCCAAACGAGAAGAAGAACTGGATAGAACCAGAGGCGATCTCTCTGCTGCCATGATGACACTCAAGAAACTCAACACTGGATCAACCAAACTTGATGAAATCATGTCTATTGGGACCATGGTCAAACATGGGATAGGTTTTGAGGGTCCAGTATTTGTCAAAGAAGGTGAAAAGTCCTCCGAAGGATCTGTCCTTATGAACAAAATCAAGCGAAGAAAGCGTACCTACATCTATCATCACTGCTCTAAACCAGGCCACATCAGACCATTCTGTAAGAAATTCAAGTTAGAAAGAGCCTCAGGAAAAACAATGCCAGTGAAGAAAGGTATCAACACCAGGACTAACACCACTCGCAAAAACAGAATGGTATGGGTAAATAAGGAAGACACTCGGTGCAACATGATCTATGTCTCTCTAAAGTCCGGAGTTGAGGACTCATGGTACTTTGACAGTGAGTGTTCCAGACACATGACAGGAGCTGCTGAACACTTGACCAATATTGTTCAGCACAAAGGAGGCAAAGTCCAGTATGGTGGAGGAGCGCATGGTGAGATTGTAGGAAAAGAAACTCTGAATGTTGAAGGGTTGCCTAAGATTCAGAATGTATTACTTGTCAAGGGTCTTGCTACCAACCTTATAAGCGTCAGTCAACTTTGTGATGATGATCTTCATGTAAAGTTTAACCGAGACACATGTGAAGTCTTTGACAACAAAAGTTAATACATTCTCACTGGAACTCGTACCACAAACAATTGCTACAAAGTGAACTGCAAGGTCTGGTGTCAAAGTGCACAATCATCTGAGACCGAACTATGGCATCAAAAGATGGGTCACGTCAATTACAAGATGATGGGCAAGTTTGTTAAGTCGGAAGCAGTAAGAGGAGTTCCCAAATTGATCATTAACAAGCCATCCGTGTGTGGGGACTTTCTAAAAGGGAAACAAACCAGGGTGTCTCATCCAGCAACCCAACACTTCAACACCACTCGATGCCTGAAGTTGCTTCACATGGATCTTATGGGTCCTATCGAGGTAGAAAGTATGGGTGGTAAGAAATACTCATTTGTTATTGTTGATGACTTCTCTCGGTTCACTTGGATTGAGTTTCTTCGAGAAAAATCTGAAACCTTAGAAAGTTTTCGAAAATTGTCCAAACGTGCCAGTAACAAATTTTCTTTGCAAATCGGCCGAATTAGGACCGATCACGGTAAAGAGTTTGAGAACTCATACTTTCAAAAAATTTGTGATAAGTGTGGGATTTCTCACGATTCCTCCTCACCAATTACGCCTCAACAAAATGGAATTGCTGAGCGTAAAAATTGGTCCTTACAAGAAATGGCTCGAACCATGTTAATTTCAAAAAATCTGGCAAAAAGGTTTTGGGCAGAAGCTCTTAACACAGCGTGTCATGTTTCTAATCGAGTCTATTTTAGGACAGGGACGTGTAAGACACCCTACGAGCTTCTTGTTGGAAATAAACCTAACCTGAACTACTTTCATGTTTTCGGTTGCGTTCGCTATGTATTGAATGATAGATCCCACTTAACAAAATTTGATTCTAAAAGCGACAAGTGTGTCTTTTTGGGATATTCAGTAAATAGCCACGCTTATAGGGTGTTTAATCTAAGAACTCGTACTATGCTTGAGTTTGTGAATGTTAGGTTCGATGAACTTATAGCCATCTCGGGAAATTCTGCTGAGGATGATGTGGGTGATTTTATTCAAAGTCCACAAGCGTCTCCCCTACTGACTCCAAGGGAGATATCTGAAACAGCACCAAATGTCACTGAAAGTACTGCAACACTTGAACCAACATCACAGGTGTAGGCAGACACTGATGGTGAAACCTCTGATTCTGAAAGAAGACCAGTCTGCTGAAACAATCTCCGCATCTCTAGACAGAGATATATCCTCCAGAATACAGAAGAACCATCCCACATCCCAAGTCATTGGATCTTTGAATGAAAGAGGCACACGAAAGAAACAGATCAATTTCAAGGAAATGGTAAAACTGGTATGTATGGCCTCATGCTGTTCTCTAACCAATTACTCTTGTTTTGTGTCCACCATAGAGCCCAGGAAAGTGGAGGAATCCCTTAAAGACGAATACTGGATAAATACCATGCAAGAAGAATTGGATCAGTTTGCCAAAAATGATGTTTGGGACTTGGTACCACGACCATATGGTGGAAACATCATTGGAACAAAGTGGATCTTCAAAAACAAGACTGATGAACTAGGAAATATAGTAAGAAACAAAGCCATACTCATGGCTCAAGGTTATACTCAGGTAGAAGGTATAGACTTTGATGAAACATTTGCTCCCGTAGCTAGAATTGAGTCAATTAGATTACTACTTGCAATTGTTTGTCACTTGAACATTACTCTTCACCAAATAGATATCAAAATTGCCTTCTTAAATGGTGTTTTAAATGAGGAAGCTTATGTTGAGAAACCCAAGGGTTTTGAGGATCCTCACAGACCACACTATGTTTTCAAACTGAAAAAGGCCCTTTATGGACTAAAACAAGCACCTAGGGCTTGGTACGAGAGGCTCACTCAACATCTTCTTCAAATAAATTTCAAGCATGGTGAAGTTGATAAAACTATGTTCATTTTGAAAAACAATCGCAAGATACTAATTGTTCAAATCTATGTTGATGACATCGTGTTTGGTTCTAACTGTGATGAACTGCTCAAAGACTTTGTGACAAGCATGTCTACCACCTTCGAGATGAGCATGGAAGGTGAGTTATCGTTCTTTTTGGGACTACAAATTAAACAATTTAAAAATAGAATTTTCTTGTCTCAGGCGAAGTATGCAAAAAACCTGGTGAAGCGCTTTGGTCTAGACAATGCCAAACACATGAAGACCCTCATGGGATCAAGCCAAAAATTGTCAAGGAACGATGTCAGTGAAAGTATTGATCACACTGTGTACATGAGCATGATTGGCAGCCTTTTGTACTTAACTGCTAATCGACCAGATATCATGTATAGCGTCTGTTTGTGCGCTCGTTATCAGTCTGTCTAAAAGAAACTCACCTAAAAGCACTTAAACGCATAATTAGATACATAGCTGGAACTTGCAATCTAGGAATCTGGTATACAAAGGACATTAACTCTAATCTTGTTGGATATACTGATTCTGATTGGACAGGTGACGCTGATGATAGGAAGAGTACAACAGGTGGGTGTTTCTTTTTAAGCAACAATATGGTCTCTTGGTACAGCAAGAAGCAGAATTGTGTGTCATTATCAACTGTCGAGGCGGAGTATGTGGTTGCAGGTAGTGCATGTACCCAACTGCTCTAGATGAAACAGATGATAGAGGAGTGTGGGTTACAAAGTAGTGTCCTTACTGTTTTGTGTGATAACTCGAGTGCAATTGATATCTTAAGGAATCCTGTACAACACTCTCGAATAAAACACATAGATATCAGGCATCATTTCATTCGAGATTTGGTTGAGAGAAATGTTGTGAGTATTGAGCATATTGGAACTTACATCAACTGGCTGACATTTTCACCAAAGCATTAGACTACGAGGGATTTTCCAGACTAAGGAAGTCTCTCGGCTTATGTGATTTTTGATATTTGTTACTGGAAATGCTGCAGCACCCCTAGCAACATCAGCTGCAGCATACTATTTTTAACATGCATCTTTTCATTTTTTTTCATAATACATAATAGATCTTGCACAACTCACAATTTGCAGGAACATTGACGGTTTGAGTGTGATGACTAAAGGGGCTGGAGCTTTCGAAATAAATAATTGTGGGCTGACTTTTGCAAAAACATGTTTTCTCTCGGTGTGCTCAAAAAATTTGAAATAAAAGTTTGGAGAATGTCCCAACCAATCATCTTTGAATGATTGCAATATTCTGCCAATGTGCTGAAATAAAAAAAAATCATGTTCATGGATTAATCTATATGCTGGTTAAGTGGAGATTCTTTTTACTCCCGGACATAAATATCCTCAAACACAAATGACCTTGTCATTCGCCGAGTTAAGAATTGACAGTTCATTGACTTTGTTGATTGAATGTCAGTGCCAACGCCATCACACAAAGAACCAACACTCTACTGCACTTGTGAATCTTATGTGTTTCTTTTTATTATTAGGTCATTCCTTTTAGGCATACCTTTAAGACATGCATGTTTGGTGAATTTTATCCTTAAAGTTTTTTTTGGTAAAGCTGTGCTCATAATAAAAATCTGTTTTTCTCTTACTCAAATCTTATTATCTTTTTGATGCCTTATTATCAAGTGGGTTATAATCAGAGGTTTTTGGACCTGAGTCACGGTTATACTTGTCCTATTTTTAAGTATTTATGAGTTGGGCTTGAAGAATGGGCCTGTCACTTCAAATCTTTCTAGGCCTGATGGTAATTCTGTCTTTTCGCCTACTCACGAATTGTTTAAAGATTGATTGTGTGTCAAGTTATCTTCTTGAACCAGTCAAAGGCATTCTCAACACGAAACCTCTTTCGCATTCAGCTCCCTCAACCAAAGCAAACCCTAATTTCTGATCAGAGATGAGTCCACGAAAAGTCAAGGTACCAAGAAAGTCTGCCCACTCTCAGACAGAGAAGGTGATGATGATGGAGGACAGTGGTGTCACCGGCACTCTTCCGAGGTACGTTCCCCTCGATATTCGAGGCGAACATGGAAAACCCTCCGCTGTGGATGCGAATGTTGGTGGTTCTACTCCAACACAAGGACCTGACACCGGGGTCTCTTTTGCGATGCCGCCACGACCAAGTTTGTCGACTTCCATGGTTCCGATGCCCGCTGGTGACACCGTGGAACCCTATGCTTCGATTCTCCCAGGTAGCCCCGGGAACGAAATTGATGTAAATAATCTGCCAAACTTAAAAACTGATTGCAGAAATGTGTGGGCGAATTGGAAATCCAATGCTTAAGAACTCTCGATGGCTGAGAGGGATTAACCCGGGTCACTTGCTCGAGGGAGTTCCCAAGAGTCAGTCTAGCGGACCCAGAAATATTCCGCTGGAAAAAATATCGTTTGTGGAGGACATTGACTACATGACTGACAGTGATGATGAAGACTATGCGCCACAGTGAGGATGAAGACTATGCGCCACCGGAGGGATTGGTTGCTGAGAAGGAGGAGATTCCAGTCACTCCATTTTTCCCTGATTCAGAAGTTGAAATGGTGCGTAATTTTCGGGCTAAGATGAAGCGTCTCACTCCTCAAAACATGGTGGCGCCAGACTCTGAGTCAATGGAGATTGATGAGGAGGATCTTCTGGAGGATGAAGATGCACCTTTGGCGTCTTTACTGTTAAAAATGGGTAAGGTTGTTCCTGTGCAGGGTGCTTCTAGGTCTGTGCCTCCAACTGCTGTTTCTGCATGCCATTCCCCTGACCAACCATCACCAGTCTCAAGTGAGTCCTCAGAAAGGACTATTTCTGCTGGTGAGCCTGATGTGAGTGAGGATGTTGGCACACCTCTACCTGACACTTTTCCTGAAACTGCTCACTCGTCTCCTACCACTCAGACTGCTGCGTAAGAAGTCTCTGTTTCAGGGTCCACTACATCTGATAATTCCGATGATGTTAACTTTGAAGTTGAACATGAAGTTCCAGAGGACAATTCCACTGAGGAGGAAGAATCAAGGAGTTTTGATCTAGGAGATAATTCTGATGATGAAGAGCTGGACGTGGGCAGTGCCTATGCCCCTCGCATTATTACAAGTGAAGCCAAGGAGAGATACAATGGCTTGCATAACCAAGTGCCGATTGAAGAGAGGAGAGTTGACTTCGGGCTGTTTGAGAAGAAAATTTTTAACAAATTTCTGAGCAGGAAGGGGCTCACCTCTACTGTGACCACGGCAGTGCCATATCTGCGGGAGGCTGTTCTGGAATTTTATGCCAACATGCTTCCCTCAGTGTTTAATCAGCTGTCTGAGCGATATGGTAAGGTTTTTATGCGTGAAAAGGTCTATTCCTTCACTCCCTCTGTGATAAACAGGTTCTTCGGGATTGCGGATGATGATGAAGGGGCCTCGGTTGATGATTTTGATGAAGTAGCCAATTTTTTGACTAGTGGGCAAATGACGAAGTGGCCGAAGAGGTTTCTGAGCTCCCACCTCACTTCTCTCTACTACATGCTTCACAAAGTGGCGGTGTGCAACTGGGTTCCGACGACCAATACAACTACTGTCACGCGGTCACAAGGAAAGGCATTGTTCCAGACTGGGAAGGGGATGCGGTTTAACTTTGGCCAAACTGTGTTTGACTGCGTGACAAAGTTTGTCAATACCACTGTTACAAAATTTGGTCTGCCTTTTTCCTCGCTCATCTATTCAGTTCTTGCCGATCAGGGTCTTCAAAAATACAACGATGAGCATTTCAGCGGGGAGCCTGGCTTGTTTAGACTGAGCCACAAACACTTTGACGGCACGCATCGTGTTGTAGACCTGTCGCTGGAATTCTCGGATGATGAAGATGTGAACTCCGCTACTGTTTCTCTGGATGTTGGTCTCGGTGTTACTAACACAGAGACTAACACTTCCTCTATCCCTGTTCCTGTGTCTGATTTGCAGGTTCAATTGCGCTTGGTTGATCAGCAGATTGCTGGAGCTCAGGCCCATTTAGTTGGGATGGAAATAGTACGAGACTTCTTCTCCAAATTGCTCCTTTTGCAGTCTGGTCAAAAAGGGGGAGAGAAGACTGGAGAGGCTGCAGATGCTACTGGAAAGGCTGTCAATGCTACTGCTAAAGATACAACTACTACTAAGGATGGAGGGACTACTGTTGTCGTTGTATCTGCGTTGGACAAAGGAAAGATGAAGGTGGGTGCTTCTCAGGATGATGAGGATGATACCATGCTGATCCCTCGCCGGTCACGGAGGACTCGAATGACGCACACGTCCTAATTGTCCCTAATGATTCTGAACCCAAGTTTTACTGAACAATTTATTTTTCGTTTTGCTGAAACGTTGTTTTCTATTGCTTTGTTTGGTTGTAGTTTAGTTCATACTTTGTCAGTGCTAGTGCTACTGTTATTTCTACTAACATTCCTGCATGTCATCAATTCAGGGGGAGTCTCCACTAGTGTTTATTCGGGGGAGAGATTTCCTCTTGTTTTGTCCAGACAGGCAAAAGGGGGATTGATAGGATTATGGCTTACGGTAGTTTAATCCTATTGATTTAATTCTTTAATATTAAGTATATTTGCATGTCTAGGACTCTAGTGTTGGTTAGGATGTTAGTAGACATAAGAGTCCTTATCTCTTAAATATCTTAAGAGATAATTATCAAGATCTTGTTATGTGAAATAAGGACTCCTTCAAGGAAGTTGTATTATAAGTGTTTGGCGTTTTCATTTGGAAAGACCACGAAGATAAGTAATAGAAAAAACAGAAACACCAAGATATCTTTTCTGCTCCATTTTATGTTTATTTTTCGAAGTTCAACTTGTTCGAACGAGAAGAACTTTTAGGAGCAGTTCAGTTTTTCATTCTTTTTGTAATATTGCTAGAATCCTTTTTGTGGGATATTTGAACATTTCTAGTAATATAATTTTTGGCTTACAGTCGCGTTCTATGAGTTATTTTTGTCCTACATATGTTAATAATAATGTTTCAACACATTTATTAACATCGACGTTCATATAAGTTATTGAAAACCTTCAAAATTTTCACTAAACACGGCACCTCCACCTCGAGTTTTTGGATACAGCCAAACAATGTCAATGCACTTAGAACCGCTCTGACCAAACCACTTTCATCGTTTGGCGGATCCTGTTGCGTGATTGTAATTTAATTCAAAATTAAATCAATTCAATATATGTTGAGATGTTCTAACAATGCACATGTCATGAAGTTAGGTAGATGCTTCAATATATTCCCAATTTCATCATTTTATTCCAGTTCTATCTTATTCAATTTCTGGAATAAACTCTTTTTTTTTTCTTTTTTTTTTGGCTGTGCGAAATAGAACAACTAAGACAGAGAAAATAAATAATTATCAAGCTCAGCAATGAAAGCTAAATTATAACTAAGACAGAGAAAATAAATAGAAAAAAAAAAAAAGAATATGTAATAATTATAAATTGGGCATACACAAGAGAAACGGAACTCACAGCTGTCACCGGTATCTCGTGAATATCAAACCATGAAGGCATCACAATACCATCTAGAACAACTCAAATTAACAAACGGTAGTATAAAACAAAATGCAAATCAAGCCCAATCTACTTTAACAACGAGAATTTCAGTAAATGCATCTCGTTATGGGTTCAATTTATTTATCACAGGCTGGTGGTTACAACACTTCCCTCCGTTGATTGGGAGAATTTGAGAGTTTCCATACGTGAAGTCATTTATTATTATTCAAAAGAGAAAATATGAGGTGCTTTTTTAGTTTCAAGGGATCATCATATAAAAAAAGCAAATGGCTAGATAACATTTCAAACTTTATGATAAAAGTTGTCTGCACAAAATTGGAAAATGATTTTCTTCATTCAATGATACATTACAGAGGAAAGGCTAAGGCTTATTTATAGGCACAGAAGATCAATTTAGAACCTAGTGATCTTATACACTACAAGATAAACTTAGCCGTTGCCGCATTGTGTATTAGGTTTAGGGTTATACCAGTTGAATAAACATGCGGCTGTGATCTTCTTGTCTTTATCTGCATCAAATGGTGTGTGGCTGTGATCTGCTAAGCTGTGTTCAATGCATGGCCATGCATGTATGCATGGTTGTATGATCATTTATAGCCTCCTCAATTCAAGGGAGGATGAAGGCACAACAAATAACTTGTGCCTGAGCCTCATGAAGAATTGTCCAGACAAAGGCTTGGTAAGTATATCATTCGTTTGATCAATGCATGAGACATGATGAACCTGTAGCTGTTTGTACATGATATTTTCTCTCACAAAATGGATATCCAGTTCTAAGTGTTTTGTCCTGGAGTGCTGAATGGGATTGTAGGCCAATGCAATAGCTCATTGATTATCAAGCCAAACTGTGGGAATGTCTGTGTCTAGAAGATGCAATTCCTTTAAGAGAGCATGTAGCCAAATCACATCACAAGCTATTGTAGCAAGGCTTCTGTACTCAGCTTCTGTACTTGATCTAGACACATAACCTTGTTTCTTAGAGCTCCAAGTGACCAAATTCTTGCCAAGGAACACACATCCAGATGTAGACTTCCTGTCATCCAAATATGAAGCCCAATAAGAGTCAGTAAAGGCCAGTTAGATGGAGAAAAGGGCTAGCTATGAAATTCAAATCATAGGAGGAGGTTCCAGATAGATATCTAAGTATTCTCTTGACGGCTCTCCAATGAATTTCAGATGATGCCTGCATGAACTGACTTACTTTATTGACACTAATATCAGGCCTATTCACTGTTGCATATTGCAAAGCACCAACAATCGATATGTACAGTCTACGGTTGTGCATTGGTTCACCATCAAACTTAGATAGGGAGGATGAGTAATCATTGGAGTATAGAGACCCTTACAACCTTGCATTCCTGCCTAGCAATAAGATCAGTGGATGTACTTTTGATGTGTGAGAAGAAACCCAGTGTGATGTGGAATGAAGTCAATTCCAAAAAAATAGTTGAGTTTTCCTAAATCCTTCAATGAGAAGAAATGATTCAATTTGCTGATGAATGCACTTGTATCATTGCCAGTGATTAATAGATCATCCACATAAGTCAAAATCAGTATGATTGATCCATTCTGATGTCTATGATAAAGAGATGGATCAACTTTGGATATGATCGAACGAGAGTTTGGTAATTCGGGAAAGGAGAAGCAATTATAAGCTTTGGGTTTTAGAAGTTATGATCTCGTGTGTTATTGATCACGTTTGATCGTGTGTTAGCCACTATATCCATATACTCCATACCTTACCCAATAGCCAATATTACAACCCGAAATAAAGACGTCTTTCGATTCTTGTTTGGTCATGTACAATGAGTAATTTTTAGTTTCCGATTTGTGAAACCTTGTCAAAGTGCATGCATTGTCCGACTCGAGCGTATACACGTCCCATATAAAAAATACTTGAGCGAATTGAGCGAACACCCTCTAAATTTCCATTTGTGAGGAAGTCATCGATTTAGTTTTCATTTGAGAAAGAGTAATATGAGAAATGCTTGACGATAACGAGTTTATGTTGATACATTCATCATATTAATAAGGATAAGCACAAGGATTTCTCGTTTTACACAATGATCATTGCATGTACACTCTCTATCCTTTTCGTTGTTCGAGGACGAACAAACCGATAAGTGTTGGGTAGTTGTTTTGCATGTAATTGTTGTATTTTTCTCGTGTTCTTAATTAGGATTTTATATTATTTTTAGTGGTTCTTGAGTCGTTTAGCTTTGTTTTCTAGGTTATTTTTCTTATTTTAGGGTTTTGTGTTCTTATTTTGATTTTATGTTTAATTGGGTTAAATGGTTTTAATTGATTTAAGGTTGGTGAAATTCTTGGGTTTTTGTGTTGAAAATTCTCATTTAATAGGTGGTTCAATGATTTGAGTTCAAGCTAAGGCATGGAGGCCAATAATCAAGCCATCTCCTTGCCAAGGGCTTGCCAAAAGTTGTGCCAAAAAGGGAGCTTAAAAGGGGAAAACATTCTAGAATGGTGGCCATCCCTTGGCCGTCCGTTGCCATCTCCGAGCCAAACTGCACCGCCGATACTGGGTACGCTGCCCACACTGGGTTACCCAGTGTCCGCACCCAGCCCGGCAGCTCCCGCCCAGGCCTGCCTACAACGCCTACGCCCAGCTCCCGCCAGGCCTGCCTACAGCGCCTACGCCCAGCGCCCGCACACTGCCGACAGTGCCCGGCAGGCAGCGCCTGCAAGCTGCCGACGGCGCGCGCCATCCACTCGCCAAGCGCGCGCCATCCACTCGCCATCCGCCCATCATGTCTCGCCAAGTCGCGCCATCCGCCCGCCATGTCTCTCCAAGCCCGCGCCAACATACCCGGCCAACCCGCGCGCACGCCCACAAGCCCAGCGCCCAGCAGCGCCCAGGCTCGGCAATGGCCGAGCCACCTCGAGCCATGGTCGATCCAAGTCGAGCCAAAATGTGCCAAAAGGCTAGACAAGTGGCTAGGAAGGTAAACACGGATCAATTTTAGTCAAACCCGAGAATTTCAAGCCTTTTTGGCTAATTTGGCCCATTTGAACCCAATTAAATCTATTATAAATAGGACCTTACTCTCATTTTTGTAAACATACACTCCCCTCCCAACCCAAGCTAGGGTTTGGGATTAAAATCACTCTCAAGCTCTTGGATAATTTTCTCTTAGGTTTTAGATTCAATTTCAAGCTTTGATGTAATTTCTTTTCCTAGATTAGATTTAATTTCAAGCACCTCCTTGGGTTTGTAAGCGTAAGAAGAATCCAAATACTTCTTTGGATTGTTACTTTTGATGTAATTACATTCATGCTTTGTTTTATTTCTTAATTCAAGTAAGTTTCCTTTTATTTCCATGCTTTGTTCTTCATTACCATGCTTGTTCTTCATTTTATGCTTTTTGTTTTAGCACCTTGAATTCATGTTGGATCTTAAGAATTGGCTATATAATCTAGATGAGTGACACGTCTAGATCATAGATCGGGTCTTGGATCGTCTTGATTATGAGTTTTTCACATGCTTTATTTGCAATTTAATTTTCATGCATAGTTTCATGTCAAGTTTTATTTCTCTTTACATTGATGCTTTCAATTTTTTCTAATTTGCATTATTTGAGTTTTTATGCATAGTTGTACCTTGTGCTTGCATGCTTGTACTTTGTGAAACATTGCATTTTCTTGCTTGTTTTCATTATTGCTTTGCATTTTCTATTTGAGGCATACGACGAGGCATTCTACCCGCTTGCTATTTCAATTTCTAGTGCAGTTTAGTTAGGTTAATTGCTTATTTTTCTTTTTCCTTCACTTTTCAAAGCTTGAAACACATTGAATCCTTCAATTGAGTCGAATTCCAATAATACCAAGCCAAATGAGCCTTTATTTCCAAAAACCACAAAAAACTACACTTCACTCGTGTTCCGACACCCGAGCCACAACTTCAAGTCTCGCCGCGCTTGGACCCATCGTCACAAGGAACCCAATTCCATGGCCTGCACTACCAAGGCCCAATCGTCGATGGCCCGCCATATCAATTTCAACCTCAATTTCAAGCACCTGAGGCCACATTATCAAGGGCCACACTTCAACGCTCGTCACATCCAAGATCCATGACTCCCACAACCGACCGGGCCTGTGCCTCGATTTTGAAATCTAATTCCTCAAAATCTTCCATGAGCGCCCGCCGTCAACGAGAATCCATATGCCGCGCAAGATACAGGTGGCCATCCTTTTGCCACTCCCAATGGAGGCCCTACATAGAATCAAGGAGGTGTCGAGACCTTACATGGGTGATTTTTCCTTGTGCATCTGACTAAGTGCCGAAGCCCTTGAGTACGACTTGAAGCCGATTGATCTCAACCGACTACCGTCCTTTCATGGCATACCGCACGAGGACGCTCTCCACTTCCTTTGGATTTTCTCCTACACCGTGTAAAGCTTTCCGCTCAAGGGATCCATATCGACCAAATCAAGATGCAATGTTTTCCGTACACGATGAAAGACAAGGCGATCGATTGGCTAATGATGTTACCGTCCGACTCCCTCACTAATTGAGACATGGTGACCAAGAGATTTATGGAAGAGTACAACTCCCAAGACAAGATGGCCGACTTCCGAGCAAAGATTGCCTCGTTCCGTCAAGCAAGCGATGAGACCTTCTACAAGGCATGGGAGCGTTTCAAGGGCTATCTTACTAAGTGCCCTCATCATCGGTTCATCGACGATTTCTTGAATCAATTTTTCCACAATGTCTTGACATTCGCATCTAAACGCATGGTGGATAATGCCTCTGGAGGAAACCTCGCCGGTCGCTCGATAAGGGAGTTATATGATATCTTCGTGAATATGGCCGCGGACTATCACCGGATGAGTATATTGGAGCGTAAAGAGCAAGTGAAAGAAGTATCGATGAAGGATGAGCCCGAGTGGGCCCATAAGATTGCCGACCTTGAGAGTCAAGTGGCTTCTCTCACCAAGCCTTACTCGAGTTCGATGGAGACGTGCACCATGTGCGGTATCTCGGGTAGGTTTATGGGCAACCGAGCGAGTTCGAGGAGCAAGTGTTCACGGTCCAAGGCTACCAATCCCAACGAAGTGGAATCTAATGACACAACGACCCATATTCCCCAACTTATAACCCCGGGTGGAGGAACCACCCTAACTTTGGTTGGAGGGATACGACAAATACTAAAAACCCACCCGGGCCTCCAATGCCTCAAAAAATGCAACAATCACGGCATCAAGTCCCATTTAATGCACGAACACCTTTTCCAGCTCCTCAAGATCATTCGGCATCACGCCAGCCGAGCATGGAGTCCATCTTGACCAAACTTTTGGGCTCCATCCAACAATTAAACAAACGGCTTGCGAGCTTAGAGACACAAGTGGGGCAAATAGCGATGGATGTTAATGAGCTTAAGAGGGCCTACGACAAGGGAAATCTACCAAGTCAGCCGGTACAAGCTCAAGCTGTGACGGTTCTTCGAAGCAGAAAGGTCGTAGATAACAAGGTTGCCCATCCAATCGATGATCCCTTGCCTTCACTTCAAGTTGTAGACAATCCCGTGTAAGGGGAAGGCTAGCCCACCCACTTCCTCTTCAAGTGGTAAGGGGAAGGCTATCGAGGGACTCCACAAATCCGTGATGCTGTACCGACCTCCGATCTCATATCCAAGCCGTATCTGACCAATGAAGTGAGACGCCCAATTTCTTGAATTATACAAGATGTTGTCCAAGGTTTACGTTAACCTTCCCTTGCTCGATATTATCCAAAACGTGCCCGCATACACCATGTTCTTCAAAGAGTTGACACCCAAAGTGACGGTTCGAGGACAACGAGAAGTTGTGCATATCATCCGCGGAGAGCATTTTTATAGTGACCCTCTTCCACCTAAGGAGGGAGATCCAGGAAGTTTTTGTATAAAGATCACTCTCGGAAATAGGAATGAAACACAAGGGATGCTAGACCTCGGCGCGGGGATTAATTTGATGCCCTACTCCATCTTTAAACAATTAGAGTTGGGCAATCTCAAGGAAACGAGGATGTTCTTGTAATTGGCCGACCAATCAATCCGGTACTCGAAGGGGGTAGTCAAGGATGTGTTGGTGCAAGTAGGAGGCCTCATAGTCCCCGTGGATTTCGTGGTTTTAAATGTTGGAGAAGTGAGCAACGAAAGCCGTGAGCACGCGATCTTGCTTGGACGACCATTCATGGCAACCACGAACATCATGATAGACGTGAAAAATAGGAAGTTGATGTTCTCAGTTTTGGGGGAAACGGTGAATTTTTCTACCCACAACTTGAGTGTCGTTTCCCCCTCCTCTTTTCAAGCCGATTGTGTGATGGTTGACCCAATAGAAGAAGTGGTTGAGGAGGCTCGTGAGAAAGTTGTGGATGAGGTCGTCGAGGATGATAAGTGGTTAGCGTTTCTATCGGAGGGGTGATGGATACATTCGAGAGAGCAAGCGAAGAACCGGTTACTACACTGAAGACGGAGCTCAAGACCCTTTCAAGCCATCTCAAGTACGTTTACTTGGAAGAAGGAGGTCCCAAACCCGTGACCAACTTTGCCAAGATTTCCATGAGTAATGAAGCCCGATTGATCGTAGAGGAGGAGAACTTGGGAGATGTGCCCTCCGACTGAGTCCTAATCGAGGGAGAATAGTCGAGCGAACGACTTCAAACAAGCGCGCTACATGGGAGCCAACCCATGACTTTCTAACCCTTTTTCTTATTTTCTTTTTCGTTTGATTGTTTGTATATCCTTTCTTTAGCTTTAACTAATTTTCCGGTTTTTGTAGAAGTGAAGGGAATTGGCTACAGCAGAGCAGTCGATTGTTTTCTATCCAGCCGATCGACTGAACATGGGCCAATCGACTGAAGGACTGAGGCTGATGAAGTTTTTGCGAAGGGCAGTCAAACGACTGCCCCTCTGAAGCGGGACCCAGCAGGGCTTACAGAACATGTATTTCCCTTGATTCGAACTTTTGTGTACCTACTTAAAAATATTTGTCAAATTTTAGAAGCTCGCCCGCAGGAGAACGGGATCGCGTGTAGGTTGATAAGTTGACTCAAGTCGTCTCTCAAGGAAAACTAGATTCATAAGTTCCTTTCGTGTTTGATTTTCACGAATAAGAAATAAGAATAAAACCTTAATATAAACACATAAAAACAATAAATTGATTTAAACGAGGAATAATAAAAATTAAAGTTCTGAAAATATTTAAGAATCAAGGGTTCTAGAGCTTCGATTCGTCTCCATGATCTCTTGGGAAATTCCAATTGATGGTTCACAATGAATCTAGGCTATAAACCCATTAGACCTAGCCAACAAATCTCATCAATATAATCATCATAAACCCAACACAATCAATTATACAATTCATCATTCAGGAGAGGGTTGTTTGTAGGAGTTTTGATTATTCTAATTCAAGCAAGAAATCAAAAGCATAATAATTAATTAAACTAAATTTAACGAAGGGAAATAGAAAACTTACTATTAAACAAAAAAGAATAACAGCATCTTGATCGAAGAATTCTTGAATCTAAATTACCTAAGAGCTATTCTAATTAATCTAAAAACTAGAAATTTAAAACTAAGAATTACGGAGGAAAGAAATAAAGAACACTCTTGGGTTGTCATCCCCAAGAGGTTCAAGACTTGGGAGAGATTTTATTCGTGTGTGCTAGGCGTCTCCTTTTATAGGATTTGGTGGTCTCCTTTTCTATCACCAAATCCTTTTTCAAAGAGGTATTTTGATTTTATTTCATTTTTTATTCCAAAGACTCCAATAATAATTATTCTCTTCTAATCCTTCAAAGGAAAGGTCTTCTCCCCTTGAACAAGTCTTCCCAGCAGCTAATAATATAGTAGGACCCTTTTTAAAAATGCGTTGGAGCTAGGCTTGTTCATTTTTTGGGTCGAAAGTTCTTATTTTCCGAATTTGCGATCGCACTGGGTAACCCAGTGTCGGCAGGGCGTCGATCGACGCGAGCAGCTCTCGGCGTCGACTCGAGAAGATCTCGGCAGCTAGTGTCGACAGGACTCGGACACTGGGTATCCCAGTGTCAGCCTGGTACCCAGTGTGAGCTCAAATACTTCAAATCGAGGCCCGTTTTTGCTGAAACTTCACTCGTGGGCCCTCCCCCGACTATCTCCAGATTAAAAAACTTCAAAATACCTAAAATAAACTTAAGATTAATTAATTATAATTAAAATATGATAAAATAAGTTGAAGATAAGAAAATATGAAAATATGCTCAATCTATCCAACTTTCACCGAAATCAACAATAAAAACGAGCTAAAATACTAACTAAAATCAAGAAAAATTCGTGTTAATCAACTACTCCACGCTTTATTGGTTTTTTCGTCCTCGAACAAACAATAGTTTCAAAGAATTAAAAAGAATGAAAATAAGTTCTAGCAAAGAGTCGTGCTATGCTACATAGATAATTTTAAAAATATAGATAAATGCAACGCAACCTCAAACGCTAGATTATTATTACAATGTCGCTCCAAAATCAAAATCATGCCTCCTCGCAAAGGGTAATATATATGTATACGCTCAAAGCACTCGAGAATTTTTTTATGGGACGTGTATATGCTCAAATCATACAAATACATGCACAATAAATAAGAACCAAAAATCAATCTCTTTTCAATCGCAAATTAAGTGTGTAACTAACAAAGAATCGGAAAAGATCTTTTCGGGTTGTAATGTAGGGCTCTTTGGACGGGTATGGAATATATAAGTCGTGTGGCTAACTCACTATCTAATGTGATCAATAACTCATTCAACCTAATCTAATCACGAAGCAAAGTACTTCACCTCGTTCAAAAGAAACCTCACTAAACTCTCATAACGTAGCCTTTAAACTTAGGCTATTTCTCAACTCGTAACTCTTAACCGACTTTTCGCTCGAACCACTTTAACAATATAGAAGCTTATAATACGCTTCCCTATTACAACTCAACTCCTGCCTCTTAAACATTAGGCTTCATAAGAAAATTAACAATAATAAACAAGCCTTTATTAGCGTAGGCAATGACTCAACACGATTCACCATCCTCTTTTTTTTTATTTTTTTATCCCCCTTTTATTCTTTTTTTATGGGGTCTCTTTTTCTTTTTTCTTTTTTCAAGCATGGTGATCCTTAACACTATTACAATCTTTCATAAATCCCTGATAAAAACTCCAAAACACAAATAACCAATAAAAAATTACTAACTCCTACCCCACGCTTTTAATGGTCGTAGGAGTCAACTCATAAACACTCATGGCTAATGGAAATGGATTATTTGGCTATGAGAGGCTCATTCAGAATTTATAGTGGCTAAAATTTATGGATATGGCTAGAATAAAGGGGTTTTTGGTGCCTTAACGTCATGTTCAAAGCTAACTACACACAGCGATTTCAAAGAGATTTCAAAACTGAACTCACTCAAGTACATGCAATGATGATAAACACTCAGGCTACTCACAGGCTTTTGCATGAAAAAATTTTGAATTGACGCTGCTTTTAAGGTTTTGCGAAATCAATTGCATCCAAGTACCATTTTACAATATATAAATATAATAATTTTGAAAAATCTATGCACTTATACACGCTCAAAAGACAAGAACCTAAAATCATAATTAGTTAACTTCGACAGGAAAGCCATACAAATAAAATTCAGCTCAGAAATAGCAATCAATCACGTTATAAATTTCAAATTGCACAATGTTCAAATATAAATCATACTCAACCCCCACCACCACTACCACCCCCCACCCTAAAAATTCGACAATCTCCTGAATGCCATAAATATAAAGAAAAGCAAATCAAAAGAGGAAAGGAGTAAGAAAGCGTCCCTGAAAATTAAATAGTCGAGTTGTCACTAGTGCAGAAACTGCATATCCAGAAGGATAATTCTGCCTATCCAGAACGCCTTTCTGTACCTTCTGTAGTGACATAGTTCTGGATTGGCAGATTTTCCAGAACGCCTTTTTTTACCCTTCTGGATTGGCAGACTTTCTAGAAGGGTAAAAAAAACTGTTCTAGAAAATAATTTTTCTGTTCTAGAATGGTACCATCCCATGTCCACAGCCACTTTCAAGAACGGTTTTTCAAAATACCATTCTGGAAATCGCGAATTTCCAGAACGGTATTTTCAAAAAACCGATCTGGAAAGTATAACTTACCAGAACGGTATTTTGAAATACCGTTCTGGAAAGTACAACTTACCAGAACGGTATTTGGAAATACCGTTCTGGAAAGTGCGACTTTCCAGAACGACATTTTTAGTTATCGTTCTGGTAAGTTATACTTTCCAGATCGGTTTTCTGAAAATACCATTCTGGAAAGTACATTTACTAGAACGGTTTTACAAAAGTTACCTTCTAGAAAGTTTAAAAAAATTAAAAAAAAAATAAATGAAAGCAGGAATATACACCAAAATCAACAATAATAAATACTGTGATTATATTAATTATATTACAAAATTTCAATAGAATCTATTACAATATAAGCAAAAGCTAATAAAATATTAACTCTACAGTGCTTTCAATAAGTTGCTTTCAATACATAAGCAACTTGCTCGTCTTCCCAATTGTGATAAAGAACACAAACCCTATATTTCACAAGAATCGTGCGACCAAATAAGTTGTATCTGTTATCCGCAATATTCTCATATACAAAATCCCGTACGAATCTGAAAAGGAAGAAAAAAAAAAGAATCAAATGGATCCCTTCTACTCCCTTTTATGCATTCTAAGATCAGCAAACAAATTTACTTACAATGGTACAAATTGCATAAAGAATGCCAGCTGGGGGAAGGGCAAGTTTATATATTGCATAATCTTTAGTACAGCTTCTGACTTGATATAAGACCTGAAATCAAACTCCAATAAACATCATGAAAATGCACTGATGTTTATGTAATATTATTAAAACAACTTTCCACGTGATTTCAACAGTATTTAATGGATCATGACTACAGTTATATTGTAGCTGATAAAAAACTTTTCTTTATGCAGGATGTATGTGATATGTAACAGCAAGAAAGATTCCAGCAAAAATTATACTCCAATTGCTTTCCACTTTTCAAGACAATATCCAAGAAATCCAGGTTTAATTTTGTCCACACAAACACAAGATCAATAAACAAATATGTGAAAGCAATCATTCTTAGTACCATAATTTTGTTTGAATCCAACACAAGCTTTAGAAAAATCCCGTAGCATTAATTTACACATATTAAATCTGTGCATAACTAAATGAAGTTAAGTATATTTTATTTACAAAATATCAAGCATAAATCAAATATACATCATTATTTCTTTGTCCTCAACCTAGGATACCCCAACTTTATAACTGTGGATATTTACAAAATATCAAGCATAAATCAAATATACATCATTATTTCTTTGTCCTCAACCTAGGATACCCCAACTTTATAACTGTGGATGTCTAACAAAATTTTAAAATATAGAATTAAGCAATTACATGTGCAGCACAATTTAATATTTTCAGCATTCACAAAAACACACCTGTCTTTTTCAACGAGCACGACACTTGAAATATCATCAGGCGCTCTTCCGGATCTCTGCAACAGCTTCTTGCCTGCTTCACTTTGTAAAGCTTCAAATCTAATATTCCTGGACAAAAAAATAGGGATGCTAAATCAAAACAAGAAACTATAGCTAACTTGAAAACTCATACAGCTTCATGTTTTGTAAATGGAGCCAAGCTGAATATTAGAAAACATCATCCTACAAAATTCATTTATACCTCTGTCGATCATTCTCTCGTACAAATTTCACGCCTCCATTGCATAAATTGCAAACACCTACACAGAAAGCATAAATACGAAACAAAAGCACAAACTTTCAACTTCCATGATGACCTGAATACAATGTCTATTCTCCGTTTATTACAGTACATAAGTCAAACCTTTCAATATTTGCACCGATATATTGAAATTATTTTGGACACTTCGATAATATAGAACTGGTTAATTATTTAACACAATTTAAATATTTTAAAATAAATTGGCTGATTTTTTCACTGTCCGCTTATGAAAGAAAATAAAATTAATATAATTAAATCTACAGTAATCAACCATTTGCAAGGTGGCCCATGGAAACATCTGTCAATTTGCGCAAATTCGAAAGGTCCACTGCTCGTAACTCTGAACAAGTACCACCAATGACTTCCAAAGACAAATCAGTCAACTCCCTGTTATCAAAACCACTAATAAAATTTTTGCACAAATATGCTCATTAATATATGATTATCAAAACCAATGAGTCTACATGAAGGGTAAACTGAGGTAAAATAAAAATAAAAAATGTTCTAAACAACTAATGAAAGATGAATTATTGGCAGGCAGACTATGAACACTTTCATAAGGGTGGCATTTGTAATTTCAAAAAGATAACTTGACTAATTTATAATTATATATTCTCAAATTCATGGGTACGTACATAGTTTTTCTAATCAGCCCTTATGAAAATGATAACTCAAGTACAATTTTCTTGCTCAGATAATTAAGTGAAAAAATGATCATAAAAAAAATTAATAATCGCACCGTCAGTTTGCTGGCATCAACACCTTCAAATATCTTGGTGACTAGCTCCTCAGTTAACCACGAACAATCCCGTACGCGCACCTCCGTCGGAGAACCACGCACCATCAACTCAAGAAACTTGCTATCCATTCCCCGACAGTCACAAAGAAACCAACTGATCTCGTGCCTCAATGCATTAGGAATGAACTCAAGAGAACTAATCGCATCCACATTTTCACAAAGAATCGACAAGCAAAGCTCCTGCAACGAGGGAATGTGCCTATCGCATCTGCTCGATTCCTCCTGCTTCTTTGGAATCCACTTTGGACCGTTTTTAGAAGCACCGTAATGCGCCCGAGTCTTATTAGCTCCACGATCCTTCATAATTTTCACGGCCGTAGAAACCGGGCCAGGCCAATCTTCTACTCCACCATCAGGAGCAGCAGCACCATCGTTACCAAGTTCTTGTTCGGGCCTGAAGATGGCAAACTGGGCTGCATGTTGCCTAGCGAAATTTCTATGGCGTTGTCTCTGTCCATTTCGTATATTATTATTATGGACATGAGAAGTAGCTCATTTTATATTATTATACACGTATGATTCTTATATTATTATACACGTAGATTATACTACTTTGTTGCCTAGACAAAGACCTAAGGAACATTAAATCAAATACAATCACATTTTTACGACAGACAATATAGAAATGCGAGGCAGGTCCTCTAAAACTAAATTTTAAAATTAAAATAATATCTAAACCATTAAAATAGAGAACCTTGAAAAAAAAAGAAAATTTTAGAACCCTAAAATTGAAAACTAAATAAATAAAACCAAAAAAAACTAAAAATCCTAAAAACCCATAAAACCCCTATAAATAAAAAAAAAAGGGAAATTTTAAGGGGAAAAAAAAGAAAATAGAATGTGGGCCCTGTCTAACGGAACTACGTGCAATTATTTGGAAAATCAATCAATTACCATAAAGGGAGCCATTATTGTCCKGCAGTATAACAATTAGCAAGTTGAGCTCCTTCTTATGGGGCTTCAATCTTGTCATCACATCGTGATATCTAGCTTTTAAAACTCTTTCTACCTGCTCCGGGCGACCAGACAAAACTTGCAAGACAGGTTCAGGGTTAAAATCCTGCCAAAGACAAAATAATATCAGAAGGGGCGAAATATAGTGATTACAAAAGAGAGAAAAAAAAAGGGGTATAGATTTTTACCATGCCAGACGTAATGCACATCTGAGCAAGATCGTGACAGAAACTGCGTGCAACGTTATTCGGAACTTGGCGGGCAATATTAATGCAGATCCAGCTGTTTATTGTCCCACCATTAACCATCCTCTGCATGAATCGATAGCAAGTGTTCAGATACAATGTAAATATGACAAAATGGTATGATATCTTATTCGTGTGTTACAATAACCCAGTTAAGAGGTCTCAAACTAACAAGATCGTAAAATTGCAACCCATAATTCTTTTATTTATAAACACAAAATATTAACATAACTTTTTTTGACATGAGACCAAAGAAAATAAACTTCTAGACGGCAAATTACCTTGTTCATCATATTCCACTGCCCAACTTGAGGTAAACAGTCCTTCTCCCGACCCGAGTCATGATATTTCAACTGTATGAGAAACATTGAATATTGAACTAAGTAGTAAAAATTGATTCAGAAGAGGACGAGGACGACGAAGGAGGAGGAGGACTAGAGATATTGGATTACCCGAGGTGGGAGGCAGGACACGAGCTTCAACCTGTGCCAGCTTGTCACTGATTTTGATTCCAAAATCCTTAGCATAAGGGTCATTGCCATATGCATTATGCCGTACAGTCTGGAAAAAAGAAGATAAAAGCAAGGGTACTTGAAGAAGAATGCAATTGGAAAATACAACACATAAAAACTTAATAAATTCTCTAAGTTTAATTCATTAAAGGCCAACCTGGAGTATGTCGAGCTCTCTTTCATGGGGCCGCTGGCAAGTAACTTTAAGGAGTGCAGTAATTTGTCTCTCGTTTAATCTCTTGGAGTACCTTTGGCCCTCAACTATCTTGCAAACCTATACGACATAAAAAGTTATTAGCGGTCTAAGTTTTCATATTCAACAAATAATCATGAGGGAAAGTAGACAAAGACCTCCATAGGCAAATAATTTGGCCGCTGAGTATTTCCAACTTGCAGACACGGCAACTAAGTGTGTTGAATAACAAACCCGTATGTTTCTCTAAAGTACTCAACTACGGATTTCATTGTGCCTCTTTCATCGACCGGAAACCTAACACAAACAGAGACAACTCAACCAATAAGCATAGATTCAATATATTTGCCTTCATTAGGCCATAGGTTTGATCACTTACGTTAGCTCTCGTGTTGCTTGTGAAGTCCACCCAGAGATGCGATATTTCCTCCGCATGTTGCCTCGATGGGTAACCTCTACCTTTACTCCTCTAAGTGCTTTCTTGATCTGTGACGATTCACATTATTATTATTATTATTATTATTATTATTATTATTATTATTATTATTATTATTATTATTATTATTATTATTATTATGTTAATAAAAGCAAAAACAGGAGAACTAATTTTTTTTCCAAAAAAAAGTACACGAAATTATGAAGATCCGACCTTAACACGATCAGCATCAGGTAATGTTCTGCCTGTAACATCCCTATTTAAAAGCTGGCACACAAATCAATGACCGATAGTGGCTCAATGAAGGCAGTGGATGACATGTCTGCTCAATCAATAACAGTGGTTTAAGAAACAAAAAATCATTATCACTTAAAATTGTAAATAAATGATCACTGAACCATATAATCTAGTAATGGAACTATTTTACACCCAAAATCTGCAACGACAAACTCACCAATATTCAACGACAAACCCATCTGAGTGGGCCGGATACTCTGATAAAAACCGCGCCAGCTTTCAAGCCCTTCGCCAAGAGGCTGCCTCCTACCCAAATCAGGGGAATAAAAAGAACGACCAACTGGACAATACCTATAATATAATGAATAGAATTATCAGTAAATAAAAAAAAGAGATGAAATAGTTTTGAAATAACAATTTTTAAAAAAAATTACCTAGAGGTGGGAAGTTCACGCAGAACAATGTCCAACACCTGAAGAGCTTCTTGTGGGGCATCAGCTTGCTTACCCTGTAAGAACATGCCTAAATGGTGTAAATCAGCACGTGCAGCAAACTTGATCACCACCTTGAACTCCCTCTCTCGCCTACACAAAATTTTTAAAATTTTATTAACTCAGGAAAAATAAATAAATAAATAAATCTCAAAGAGAGTCTTAGAGAACCTGGGACTGCCTTGTCCATCTTCTTCATCGATAAGTGTTATTCTGAACTCCTTCGACAGAAATGGCAGAGGTCCAACAGTGTATAGACTCTTTCTCCCATCACACGCAGGCAACCTTTTTCCCAGATAGGACTCCCTGTACAGTTTCACTAACTGCTCCATCACAGCTGGATTAACTCCACGCGATGCCACTTCAGGGGTAATCGAAACCTTTTTTTGCCCAAAATTTAAAGAAAAAGAAAAAAAGAAGTCAATCACAAGCAGAAACGACCAACATAACAAAATCACAGAGATCGCTTAATACGAACAACTCACATTATACGGGTGCAAGTCTTGTCGGGCAGCTCGGCAAAAAAGTGGTTGGCCTTCACGATACACCTGATACCGTTAACACCCTTCCCGGGCCTCAAAGGAAACCTAACCGACTTGCTCGAAGCAGGTGGCATCTCCGGGCTCGGAGCCACTTCCTGGATAGATAGTTGCTGGATTTGCTGGATTTCTAATTCATAACATAAATAAAGAATTTTTACAACTTATTCAACAAATACTTGCAATATATTCAGCTTTTAGCTTTTATCTGCAAACACTCATTTAACTCTTATAAATGAGAGACTTTCAAATTGGGATTGCTTTTACCTAGTTTAACACAAGTACTCAAAATTGATCTAATTTCCCATCCTCATCACACAAAAACAACACTACTAATATAAAATAAAAAGATGATAATAAAAAAAAGAAAAAGGAAAACAAATAAATAACTAAATTAAATTACCAAAGTGTGTCAGTTTGGGATTTCTTCACGGCTAGCCGAGACCAAGCCACAACCTTCCCGGAAGGGAGATGCTTGATTTGAACGGGAGCCCCAATTACGACGATAAGCTGCACCGAATTGCAGAGCTCTTTCTTCCACTGAATCTCCGTCGGCCTAGGGTACTGCGGGCCCGCCGCCGCGAATCGTTCGTACTCGTAAAGTCCGCTGTTGTTGGTCGCGGCATAATTGCTGCCATTGTTATCGAATGAGCATTTTATGCGCGCGATTGAAGCTGAAGTTCTCGAAGATTTAGGGTTTAGGGAAAGAAATGGGAAGGGAAAATTGGACGAGGGTTTTGGTGGAGGAGAAGGGTGTTCTTCAGCACTACGGTTTGTTCTAACGCCATCGTGGAGGAGACGAGGGTTTGACATGCCCGTAAGGTGGGAGAGAAAGTTGCAGAAGGGCTGGGTTTCGATCGATTTGGAGAGAGAGAGAGAGAGAGAGAGAGAGTGTATTGGAGCGGGTTTTGGTAAAGAGAGTGTGAAATATAATTCATTTTCCCGCTCCGTTTGCTTGCTGAAATTGTAAAATATTTCAAATTGGTAAATAAATTTCAGATCGGTATTATTAAAAATATCGTTCTGGATTTTGTTTTTGAGAAAGACATTTAAGAACGGTTTTTTAATACCCTTCTGGATTGAATAACAATACAGAACGGTAATTATAATACCGTTCTGTTTCGGCAATATTTAGAGAACGGTATTCAAGAACGGTTTTTAATACCCTTCTGGATTGAATAACATTCCAGAACGGTAATTATAATACCGTTCTGTTTCGGCAATATTTAGAGAACGGTATTTCAAATACCATTCTGTATCGTAAACTTTCGAGAAGGATATTTTTTTACCATTCTGTATCGGCAAATACATCCAGAAGGGTTTTAAATATACCGTTCTGGAAAGTAAAAATATGGGCGTCAAAATTTTTTTATTTACGGGTCATTAAATTGACCAAGACATTTGAGAACGGTTTTATAAATACCGTTCTTGATTGGCTTCCAATCCAGAACGGTATTTTAAATAACGTTCTGGAATACACACTTTCCAGAACGGTATTAAAATACCGTTCTGAATTGTACACTTTCCAGAACGTTATTTAAATACCGTTCTGGACTGACTCATAATCCAGAACGATTTTTCAATAACCGTTCTGGAATGTATACATTCCAGAACGGTATTTGAATACCGTTCTGGAAAATTATCAATCCAGAACGGTAATTTCAAAAACTGTTCTGGAAAGTCTAATCCAGAACAGTATTTTAAATACCCTTCTAGATGCACCAGGATGTTCTGTTCTAGAATGCAGTTTCTGCACTAGTGTGTTCCAAATAGCGTTGTGCAAGCATCCTTCATCTCGAATCGCGTGATCAAAAATGTCTCGATGAACAACCTACAAAAAAAAATAAGCAAATAAAACAAATAACAACTAAATTAATATTTTTGGATTTTTTTTAATTTTTCTTTTGTTTATTTTTTTTAATAAAGGATACGAAAAGCTAGGGTTGCCTCCCAAGAAGCGCATGTTTAACGTCGGAAGCTTGACGCCTTCTACGGACGATGCTATCCTGGATCCAAGAATAAGTGACGATCGTGCCACGCCTTAGTGTTCTATAAGAGTAAGCATAGGCAATTTAATTCACCAAGGCGAGCATGGTAAGCAAGTCGTAGAATTAAAACTCCAATTCGCTTCGGAGGTCAAAAAAGAAAATAATTGATCACCACGAACATAACAAACGTAAATAGGGGCACATGGTGATCCTCTACTTTTGGAAAAATTAGGAAATCTGTTGAACAAACGGCAAATCCCTCAAACAATCCGAATTCCTTCAATTCTTTAGCATCCCCCTCTACATGTTGAAAAATATTTAATGTACCATCCGGGCATATGGAAGGGGAATTTTCCTCTATTACCTCGACCACCATCTCCATCTCAATATAGATCAAAGCATCTTGGAAAATATTAACTTTTATTTTATCATTACAGCCTAATTTGCGAATTCGTTGAAAATTAGAAATTGCCCGCTGGAATTTATAGTTTTCATTGAATTGCAGTTTTATCTTGGATAAATTCAGCCCAAAGTCCAGATAAAAGAAAAGTTCAAAATCTCAAAAGGCCAATAAACCTAAGTTTCTTGGTCTAAAGAATGAAGAATGCCACCTGGCCTAATTAATTAATGTTCAATCTTTTTGCTAAATATTTTTATTTCAATATTTTTTTTTAATCTTTAATAGTTTTTTTTTATCTGATATGAAAACCCTAAATATGCGCCCATGAAATATAAACACCAATAATAATAATAATAATAATGACACAAATTATAATTTATAACCCCAACTCTTTCTTAGATGAATTAATTAATGGTTAATTGAAATATATGTACCAAAATTCTGAGTTGCTGTGTACTCTCTAACTGCAACAATATACAGTCAAAACAGTTTTTCACTTTCTTTGCTAACTATCTACTGACTTGGGTTTGAAAAATTATTTTATGTTTTTCCTTATGATCCAGTACTTATATAGTCTGTCCGATTTAATTTTTTCGTCTCAAAATTAAATAGTATGAGGCTCAACAATCTCGTTTCTCCCTAATATTACTTCCACCGCTTCAAGATTAAGAATCAACAATGGGTCGGGTGGAATGAATTGGGGTTCAATATTCTCACCCTTTTCTAAATTGGGCATCGCAACACCTCCATTCTCATTGAGCTTGAGTGGCCGTGAATCTTCAACGTCGTTCGGGATCTCCAGTGGAAACAGCTCCTCATCATCATCCTTCAAGTCCTCAAAAAGCTCAAGAGTGGCGTGGCGATCTCTACCATATCCCTAATTTCATCCTCCGTATGCATCTCTTCCAAAGTCGGTTCCATCACATTATCCGCATAAACATTGAGAAAGCTCGAATTCGTAAGATCCACATTAAACTCCAACGGCAATACCTCAACATTCTCATCTAAAGTTTCATCGATTAGCACAGGGGAAACGATCTCAACCAATTCTTAAATAACCTCCTCCTCACAAATTTCTACCAAACAATCGTCCACGCTCAATTCCTCTACATCCATGGTGGGCTCAAGCACATCAAAAGTTGGTACCTCATCCCCCTCATTCGATAATTTGGCTAAATTAACCCTTATTCGACCATACATCATCTCTATATTCTTCATACTTTGACGCAAAAACTCACGAATTTGATGCATAGACTCAACAGGATCATCTTCAAGTTCGTATTGAAAACTAGTCCTCTCAGCTTCATGATCTTGCTGCCCCAGAAATTGATCATCACGCTCATAATCTTCGCAACTAGTAGAGTAGGGAATTAGGTTATGAGAAGCATAAGATTCGTAGCTCGTATTGTTCAGGTTGTCAATATCTTCCTCCAGTGGCTCTTCGTCAAATGTTGCTTGGCATATAGACGCCCAATGCCCAAGTGCTCCACATTGGCTACATACAAGGCTCGAATAAAAAGGAAATTAGTCGTGAGGAACATCAGATGACTCGTAGCACAGAGGTCGGGAAAAATTAGAAACGTTTGGGGCACATGATTCGTAACTTGGATAAAAAGAATTAGAGTCGGATAGAGCATTCAATTCATATCCCGTTTGATAACAAGGTGGTGTGGAGGGAGTGTTTGAAGGTTCGAAACTCTCTATTTCGGCTTGTAAGGTTGTGAACTCTTCAAGAAACACTTTCCTGATATAATCCTCGAGCTTCTGGCCGTGTTCCGAATCATATGAATTTGGAGACGGGTCCCATTCAGACGAGTAGAACTCTCCCATGAACCCATCGTACACTTCGTCCAACGTTTGCAAGAAGTCGGCCTTCGAATAATTCAACCATTTCTTTGCCGGATCCCTTAGAGCATAATGAAAAAATCGCATCCTTCCTTGATCTCTCATGAGGCCGAGATGAGGGAAGTTCAGGGTGACGTCCTCATACTCTTGGATGAATTACACCGGATCCTCGCTCGGGTACCCATAAAAAATTGGGATTTTCTCTATGTAGAAACTGTCAAGATCGTAATCCCACCTCTTAGAGATTCATGGGATGGTCGGTCGAAAGGTACGCCTAACGGATTGTCATACGATTGAATATTTTTTAAGGGTTAACGGTAGCTCGTAGCGGTAGCAGCTACCGTTAGTGTTACCGTTAACAATTTTTTTTGAAAATTATATATATATATATATATATATATATATATATATATATATATATATATATATATATATATATATATATATATATATTTTAAAACTAACGGTAGCTCTAAAGGTTAGAGATACTATTAGGTTACCGCTGAAGTTTTTTTTAATTTAAGAAAAACAGTTTGATAAATCTTGGGTCTTAGTTGTAGACGTACCTTGCAAACATAACACTCAACGCACAAGATTAAACGCACCGGTGGAAAATAATAAAAACAAATAAAACGAAAAAAATCACAAATAAATATTAAGATAAACGAAACGAAAATAAAAACACAAATAAGGATAATGAAGAGCAAACACAAAATTCACAACCTTTAGTTTCCCCGGCAACGGCACCAAAATTTTGATTCGAACTTTTGTGTACCTACTTATAAATATTTGTCAGATTTTAAAAGCTCGTCCGCAAGAGAAAGGGATCGCGTGTAGGTTGATATGTTGACTCAAGTCGTCTCTCAAGGAAAACTAGATTCGGGAGTTCCTTTCGTGTTTGATTTTCACGAATAAGAAATAAGAATAAAATCCTAATCTAAACACATAAAAAAATAAATTGATTTAAACGAGGAATAATAAAAATTAAAGTTTTGAAAAGATTTAAGAATCAAGGATTCTAGAGCTTCGATTCGTCTCCACGATCTCTTGGGAAGTCCCAATTGATGGTTCACAACGAATCTAGACACTAGACCCATTAGATCTAGCCAATAAATCTCATCAATATAATCATCATAAACCCAACACAATCAATTATACTATTCATCATTCAGGGGGGGGGGGGGGGGGTGCGCGCTGGGGAGGGTTGTTTGTTTGAGTTTTGATTATTCTAATTCAAGTAATAAATTAAAAGTACAATAATTAATTAAACTAAATTAAACGAAGGGAAATAGAAAACTTTCTATTAAACGAAGAAGAATAACAGCGTCTTGATCGAAGAATTCTTGAATCTAAGTTACCTAACAGCTATTCTAATTAATCTAAAAACTAGAAATTTAAAACTAAGAATTTGTGGAGGAAAGAAAATAAAGAACACTCTTGGGTTGTCATCCCCAAGAGGTTCGAGAGTTGGGAGAGAGTTTTTTTGTGTGTGCTAGGCGTCTCCTTTTCTATCACCAAATCCTTCTTCAAAGAGGTATCTTGATTTTATTTTCTTTTTTATTCCAAAGACTTCAATAATAATATTCTCTTCTAATACTTCAAAGGAAAGGTCTTCTCCCCTTGACCAAGTCTTCCCAGCTGCTAATAATATAGTAGGACCCTTTTTAAAAATACGTTGAAGCCGGGCTTGTTCGTTTTTTGGGTCGAAAGTTCTTATTTTCTGAATTTGCGATCGCACTGGGTAACCCAGTGTCGACGGACGTACCCAGTGTTGGCAGGGCGTCGATCGACGCAAGCAGCTCTCGGCGTTGACTCGAGCAGATCTCGGCAGCCAGTGTCGGCAGGACTCGGACACTTGGTATACCAGTGTCAGCCTGGTACCCAGTGTCAGCTTAAGTACTTCAAATCGAGGCCTGTTTTCGCTGAAATTTCACTCGTAGGCCCTCCCCCGACTATCTCCAGATCAAAAAACTTCAAAATACCTAAAATAAACTTAAAATTAATTAATTATAATTAAAATACGATAAAATAAGTTGGAAATAAGAAAATACGAGAATATGCTCAATCTATCCAACTTTCACCGAAATCAACAATAAAAACGAGCTAAAATACTAACTAAAATCAAGACAAATTCGTGTTAATAATCCCTCTCTCCTCCACAAAAAAAATGTCTTCATAAACAAAAATTCAAACAAAAATATAAATTTCGAAAACCCTAAGAAGATTTTTCACTTTTTGTACATTGTTTGTTTTTGCAACCCCCCATTTTGTTCATGTCTTGTAGATAGCTTGCCTCGAATCCCATAGAGGACTTATGCACAATCGCGTCATCACAAGCTCGAGAATAAGGGCGTTTTCTTTTCCCTTTACACTTCTTACCGCTTTCTAGCTTAATTTGCAATGAGGACATTACTAGGTTTTAAGTGTGGAGGGTTAGGGTTTGTCTTAGGCTTTTAAGTTGTTTGTATGCTTGATTTTGATAATTCGAGTAGTGAGTGTGTTATATTTGCTTAGAACCTTGGCAAAGTGACGTGGTTTTGATGATTTGGTTAGGGAGTTTATATAAGTCGATCGGATGTAGTGGACTTAGGTAGCTTGACTTGTTGGAAACTTTGTCCGGCTCTAGCTTCGTACTATCCTTGAGCTTAATCTTGAACTAGTGCCTCAACTAGGCTCATCGAACATTCTCTAAATGATTTTTGTTTTGTAATTTTTCTTCTAATTTTGGAGTCGCCAATTGCTCCATGTGCCAAATCGAAAATTTGCGTAAGTTGCTAGTAGAAACGAGTGATCGGAGTCTTTGTACCCTCTTTGTATTCTAAAATTAATAATAAATAAATATACTAAATAAAATAAATAAATAAAATTGATGAATACACAAGGATACGATATAAATCCTTGAAGTTATTAAGTAATAAACGTGCAACCCTTGCACATTTCTTATTTTTCTTCTTTTAAATTTTGATTGTTAAAGAGAGTTGTGATGATTGAAGCTATTAAGGAGCCGATTAACGGTTCGAGCGTAGATAAGACCTTAGCTGGGGAAAGGACGAGGGGACCGACTTGGAGGGTTATCTAGTACTTTTAGGTTACGGGAGTCGATCTAAACTTCTTTGTCAACGCATTTTTGTCGTCATCTTTGATCAAGATAACAAGCATTGTAGCATGCGATGTCTCGAATTAGGCTATTGTGCATTATTTAGGATCATCCGGGGGTAGTTTCATAATTTTAGGTTAAAATTGCTTGAGGACAAGCAATCATTCTAAGTGTGGGGTGGTTGATTTGCAAATTTTGGTACGTGTTTTTATTACCTTTTTATGTCGTGATCGCATGTGTTTCTCTTTCATTTTGTGGGAGTTAAAATTCGATTAGGCTTATTTTGTTAGTTTTAGGTTTTGTAGCTTTTGCGCGGTTTCTGTTACGTTTTTCATTATTTTCACTCGTTTTATGTTTTTGGCCGTAAAATGACCAAAGCGGGACCCGCGCACGCTTATGGCATTCCGATCGACTCGCTATGCAATGGACAAGCGAGTATATTCAAGGGAACACATCTCGAATAAGAGACGGCAATCGGTGGACGTGTTGGAGTGAAAAACGAGAAAATCGAGCCAGAAGTAGTCATCCCAGTGGATTGACTGGCATGCAGTCGATCGACAGCTAGTCCAGTCGATCGACTGACCCAGCTCAAATCGACTGCTCGAACAGAGGCTGGGCCATTTGACAACCAAGCGATCGATCGACTGCCTCGCAGGGATTTTTGGCCTATTTTGACAATTTTGCCCCTTCGACGATATATATATATATATGTATGTATGTATATATCCCAGCCCTTTCTCCACCAACCTTATCTTCTCCTTGGTTGATTTCTGAACTTGTTCAATCTCCTCCTAGCTTTTACTATTCCATTGCATAATAAACCCTAGTACATAATCTTAGAGTAGTTTTAGGTAGTTTTTCTTAGCAAGTGTTGGAGAAGGTGACATCTCCTTCATTTGTGGTTATTTGTTGTGTTGAAGTTGATTTCTATCTTTTGAATATTGTAACAAACCTTGGAGCTTTATTTGAAGTGAAGTTGGTAGTAAGCCTTCCCCTTTACATATTGTGTGTTGTTCTTGTGTTGTTGTAATTGCTTTTGTGTTGATTGTTAAATTTGTAGTTCGTGTTATTTTTCATTGCATTTCAAGCTTTCAACTTAATCTTTTACCTTTTCAATTTCTTCTTGCATAATCTTCATTGGAGCACCTTTGAAGCTTTTTACCCCATTTGTCTAAACAAACCTTTGGTGCTTGAAAGACATATGGAACTTTCCTCTTTGATAAATTTGACTTCCTCACATTTAATTCTCTTTGACTCCTTAAAGTTTTAATCTTTGACTTTCCCTCCATTTCCTCTTTCAAAATTTGCAAGCTTTCCTTAATTTAGTGTTTTTTAGTTTATTTAAGGTTTTTAATTAGGGTTTAATTTATTTCATTAAAATAAGTTACTTTCATGCAAGATTTTAATATTCATTAACTTTTGCCTTAGTGTTTTCAAGTTTTCATTTCAATTTAAACTTTAACACTAAAACTCAAACCCAAACCAAATGACTTATTACTTTCTTAGAGTAGATTAGTGTAATCGATATTAACAAGAGATTAACTAAAAACACCGATTGCCGATAATATCTATCCTCGAGAGACATGCTCCGGATACAACTTACTGCTCTACAATCAACTCCGTATTATTACAGAGATGGTTTCTAAAATTAGAGTGTTGAGGAATCATCGATCAACCGATAAAGTGCAAAATTGGTGCTAAATCATTTCAATAAGAATCTATCTCAATAATAATCACAGAAGAAATAAAAACAAAGTACACAATTCACCAAAACCAGACCCTATAAAATATGAACAGAGATCATATCATCATGACACCCAGAAAAATGTAGTAAATATATTGGAAAGCAAGAAAAATGATCATAATAGTTTTATTACATTATGTGTTCCTATTTGTACAAACTGAAAATACATGACTCTTAAACTAAACAACATGACTCTTGAACTAAAAGACATGACTCTTCAACTAAATGACATGACTTTTGGACTAATTTATTAATTTATTTTGGTTTACACCAACATTGCCTCCTGTAAATCGTATTCCCAAAGATTCAATATTTTTAGAGAAAACATGCCTTTCAAGTGGTTTTGTAAAAATATCGACCAATTGCTTGTCACTTCGGCAATAATTTAGAATTAATTCTCCTTCATTGATTTCTTCATCCATAGCATCTATCCATTATCATTTTTCTATATGGACTTGATTTCTTCATCCATAGTCTCTATCCACCTTTCTTTTTTCGAGGCTTCTTCATATGAAACTGGATCTTCTCTCGCAAAACACTACTACAGAAACAGCTTTCTAAGGCTGTTAATTAAAGGCGATTTTCTGAAAACCGCCTTAAAATTACTTTTAACGGCGGTTATGGCAATAACCGYCRTTAAAAAGGTCTTTTTACGGCAGTTTTCAGAAAACCGACGTTATAATTGGATATCAACAGATTTTAACGGCGRTTTTCTAAGAACCGCCGTAAAGGTGATGTAAATCTACGGCGGTTTTATAAAAACCGCCGTAAATCTAATGTAAATCTACGGCTGTTTTCAAAAACCGCCTTAAAATCTTAGGTATTCTACGGCGGTTTCTTAGGAACTGCCTTAGAATTCATAGACTGCCATGTCACCGATCCTTGTCTTGCTTAAGCAAGTTGTTTCAACCGTTGATCCGTGCTCTCATCCAACGATCATTAAATATTAAACCATAAAAATAAATAAATATTAAACTAAAAAACTATCAATATTAAATAAAAAAAAAATTCTGAATTTCTGAATTTCTGAAAAATCCGCTCGCCCCCTGCTCTTCCTCAATTTCTGAAAAAATTCTCAATTTTTCTAGGTCTTCTCCTCCGGCGACGACCAACCGGAATAATGAAGATGTATACTCTGGTGGTCTCAACCTTCCCTCCCTCACCTCCAATTTTGTTCAATTCCCTGTTAATCGTCGAAATTTGGAAAAAGGGCTCCCCGATCCCCTTTTGGGTCAAAACGGCTCTTCGCCGTCCGGCGACAGTCTGACCAGACGGTGGTTGGAATCCCCTCCCCTCACATAGTCGAAGCTACCACTGCCATCAATTTAGAGAAGGGAACTCCAATTTTGTCGAAATCGCTAATTCGACCTGGCGATCCTCTTTTGGGCGAAATCGGCGAATTCGTCAATTCGCCGGTCGGGGATTCTCCGGTCCAATTGAGTCAGCACCAACGTTCCTCCGACCTAACTGTTGACGACCCAAGCCTCAATTTTCTGTCTCGGGCCCCATTTGTGCCCACCCCGACTTTTACAACTGTCGACCCCCTTGAGCGTGGCGTTTTTGACAAAGCTGCAGCAAACTTCTCTCTGAATGTTCATTCTTCTTCCCTTGCTGATAACATTGATGGCCGTAGTCCGTTCACAGGCGCTGCTAGTCCCATCCCTTCTTCGTGTCTCTCGTTGGAGGAGAGAGAAAATTTGGCGGCGGCTGCCGGAGCTCAGGTGGTCGCCGGCTTACGTCTTCCCCAGGTTCCCATCTCCGAGGACTCTTCCCCTCCCAAACCTGTTGGAACTCAGTCGCCCCAGGCCCCCAGCCCGGCTGCCCCAGTCAAATCTTTTGTCGAGGCGATGACGGCGAAAAAGCAACTCAAAGCCCAGTCCCTTGGTGTCGTCAATAAGTCTCTCGACATTCCGGAGGTTATATTTTCTGCCCAGGACCGTTCGCAAGCTTCGGCAGATTTTGAGCACGCTATTGTCGGAAAGTTCTCCTTCGGAAAACCGAAATTTCAGGTACTCCGCTCGACTCTTGGTAAAATGGGTTGTGTTGGATGCAAATTGACGTACATTAATTTAACGATGATATTTAGGATGCTTTTTCTGTTTTCATAAATTTCATTCGATAGGTTATTGTCTTTGAAGTGTGACTGAAGATGACAGTTCTAGGGGGAGACTGGAAATTGTGCCTTTCTAGTTGAGTGTAAAGCTTAAGGGAGCTGTCACTCTGTCTTGATTTGTGATGACTTGATTCTGGCTAGTTTTCTGGATAAAATGTTCATGGTGTAAACTTTTTCTTGATTGTTTGTGGGCTTCATCCTCTAAAATGCAATTACTATAATCTTTTTGTGGCTGAGTTTTATGTGTTTCATTACCGTTGTCTTGTTAATATTATGCGGTTTAGACATTGGTTAGCATACTGTTGTCTGTGATTGGTGGGACTGCGTGAAATAAAGCCCGCTCTGGGTATGAGTTAGGAGGGCATTTTGTTCTGATATGATAAAAGAGGTTATGTGGTGCATCATTTCATTTTTAACCTGTTTAGTTGTTTTCCTTTAATTATTTCCTAATTTTTGTTGTTGTTATTTTGTACTGATAGTGTTGAAATTGATGGATCACTTGGAGAATCAGACGTGCCCAAGGAAACTGGAACAAAAAAGCGGTAACAAAGCCCTTCCCTCCCTCTCTTTCTCTCTGCTTTAAATGAGTTTATTTCTGTAAGTGCAACGTAAAAGTATAGCTGGATGGATGACACTGTTATTTAACAATTTCACATGTTTGTACATTTGCAGATCTAGAACTGAGGCATGTGCTCCATCAAGCTCAAAAGCATGCAGGGAGAAGCTACGAAGGGATAAGATAAATGATAGGTTAATTATGTTTTGTGCTTGTTTCACCTCGCTTGTTCTTCTTTTTATTCTCAACCTCTAGTAACTACTTTGGCCTGTTATTTAGGTTTATAGAATTGGCTGCCCTTCTCGAGCCTGGGAGGCCTCCGAAAACAGATAAATCTGCTATTTTGGCCGACGCTGTTCGTATGGTAACTCAACTAAGAGGTGAAGCTCAGAAGCTGAAAGACTCGAATTCGAATCTCCAGTTATGGTACATATATTGTTAACTTGTTTTTGTTGTTAACTTTGGGTTATTATGTTATGTTAATTTGTTAGATTAGGTCTCATGGTGTATATTTTTATGTCCTTTGAATTTATTTAAGTGTAATAGAAGGCATTCTTTGTACTCTATTGTTGTTAACTTTAGATTATTTTGTTGTCTTGATAAATTTTTTTTGTGGTGGATTTGAAAAGGTGCACCTGCTTTCATTTCTTTTTTTTTAATTTGTTTTACTACTTTCTAGAAGGTACTTATCAAGAACCGTCGTAAAATGTCCGTTCAGGAAAGAGACTTTCTAGAAGGTATTTCTCAAGAACCGCCATAAATAGGTATTGTTCTACGGCGGTTTTAAAACGCCGTAAATTCTCAATTTTTCGACGTCGGTTCTATAAAACCGCCGTTGAAATCGTATATACTACGGCGGTTTTCAAACCGCCGTTATAATATCCTTAAAACCGCCGTAAATTCCCACTTTTTAAGGCGGTTTTGAAAACCGCCGTAAAAATTTACGGCGGTGGATACAAAGGCGGTTTTAAAACCGCCTTAAAATCAAAAAAAAAAACCGCCTTAAAAAGTGATTTTCTGTAGTAGTGTAAAATGGAAAATATACATTTATCGCCAGCATTAATCTCTTCAGTTACATTGTAAATATGTACTAGACTTCTCGTTTCCCTTGATATTGACTCAGGGGAATTTTGACAAGGCTCAGCAACTTTGTCATTTTCAGATTGCAAAGGTTGCAACTTCATCATCTTCAACCTCAAGAACTGGCTGATTTGTAATCCCAAAAAAAATCTGAAAAATCATAACATGCCTTTTCATCAAAGCGCACATCTCTGCTGATCACGACTTTCTTTAACCTTGGATTGTAAAGCTTGAATGCTTTAGTTTCCTGGCCATAACCGATGAAAACACATTTTTCTGATTTTTCATCAAGCTTCGATCTCGATGCATTTGGAACATGTGAGTATGCAAGACAGTCAAATGTTCTTAGATGACAAAACATTCGGTTTCTTGCCATACCAAATTTCGTTTGGAGTTGAGTTCTTCAAATTCTTTGTTGGTGACCTGTTTATCAAATAAACAGCAGAAGACACTACTTCGTCCCAAAACTCCAGCGGTACATTTTTATTTCTCAACAAGCCATCGAACCATATTCATTATTGTTCAAATTTTTGCGCTCCGTGACACCATTTTGTTGTGGTGTATAACGAGCAGTCAATTCATGACTGATCCCATGATCTTTGCTAGAGATTTTCAAATAAGAAAGATACATATTTCTCCTCCACGATCGCTTCTCAAGTTCTTTATTTGAAAACCAGATGATTTTTCAACTTGAGTCTTGAACTCTTAGATACGTGAAAGAGCATAGGATTTTTCTTTGATAATAAGACCCAATTTTTTCTTGTATAATCATCGATGAACAACAAGAAATATTTACTTCCTCCAAGCGATGGATCTTGCATAGGACCACAAAGATCAGTGTGCACTAGATCCAAAGGTGATTGCGACCACCACTTTGATTTAGATGGGAAAGATTCACGGTGTTGTTTTCCCAACTCACATTCTTCACACACTTCATCGATCACATCGATTTTGGGCAGACCTTGATCCATGCTAATTTTTGGAAAACTCTTTTAAACTTTTGATAATTTAGGCTGCCCGAAATCTTTCATGACACAACTTCGAAACTTGGTCTTCAGAAGTGAGATAACAATTGACATTCACGACATCAAGTTTGATAGGGAACAAGTTGTTCAATCCTGATTTGCATGTTTTTGTACGTATTTTTGCTTACCATTTTGTGTCGCGCTTGCATGTGTTTTGTTTGCTTTTATGTGTATTAGGAGTCGTTTTGGCCGATTTTATTAGTTTTAGGTTTTGTAACTTTTGTGCGGTTTTCATTGGATTTTCGTTTATTTCTACTCGTTTTTGTCTCTTTGGCCGTAGGATGACCAAAGCGTTCCCGTGCACGCTCAGGACATTCCGTTCGACTCGGATTAGAACAAGCAAAGCAAGGGAACACAGCGCAAATGAGGAGCGACAGCCGACGGACGTTAGAGCGGAAACGAGAAAAATGAGCGGAACTGCCTGCTGTCAGTCGATCGACTGGATGCTGATGCTGACTTCGCGATCGACTGAACCTCGTGGAAATTGACTAATCGGCAGTATGTTTTGTGGTTTTTGGGCATTTCAGTCGATCGACTGACACGCAAATTTTTTTTGATCCGTTTTGACATTTTTGCCCCTGCATTTTTGTATTAAAAAGCTAGCACTCTCCCCCACCAACCTTATCCTTCCTCGGCTGATTTTGAACCCCATTCAATCTCTTCCAAGCTCATTTTTCACTATTCCATTGCAAACCCTAGATATAATCCTTAGTTAGCTAGTTTAATTTAGCCTTAGTTAATTAGCTAGTTAGTAGTTGTACATAAGTGTTGGAGAAGGTGACATCTCTCTCATTTGTGGATTTTATTTTATGAAGTTGCTCTTGGTGCTTTGAAGATTGTACTCTATATTTGAAAGCTTTTGGTTTGGAATGCAATATTGGTAGTAAACTTTTCCTTATTTGGTGTTGTTCTTGTGTTGTTGCATTTACTTTGTGTTGGTTATTAAATTTAGTAGAGTTGTTTTCCCTATGCTTCTCAAATTCACACTTCAACTTCTAGCTTGGTTTTCTTCTCGTAGTAAAAACTCCATTGATGCTTGGTTTTAAAACTTTTTTACTCTTTTTGTTCAAACAAACATTGAAGCCTTGAAAGTTATTAGTAGCTTTCCCTTTAAAACATTTGACTTTTACCTATTAAATGCTTTTGACTTC
>BMAC01000030.1:46033-101466 GCA_014905375.1 Phtheirospermum japonicum | reverse complement strand
GCCGTCAACGAAAATCCTTACGCTATACAAGATGTGAAAGGGCCACCCGTTTTCCACCCCCGGTGGAGGCCCCGCACTTTCAAGCTCTGAGGCCATAATTCCAAGGGCCACACTTCGCCGGTCCCCATTTACATGCACCTTGCATGCCACATCCGACCGGGCCCGCACATCGATTTCGAGATCCACATCCACAAGACTTTCCGAGGATGCCCGCCGTCAACGAAAATCCTTACGCTATACAAGATGTGAAGGGCCACCCGTTTTCCACCCCCGGTGGAGGCCTGACAAATAGTATAAAGGAAGTATCACGGCCATATATGGGCGATTTCTCCTTAAGCATTCGGTTAAGCCCCGAAGCCCTCGAGTATGACTTACGGCCGATTGATCTCAACCGACTTCCAAATTTTCATGGCCTACCACAAGAAGATGCTCGTCAATTCCTACGCATTTTTTCCTACACAGTGTCAAGCTTTCCGCGCCAAGGGATTCACATTGATCAAACTAAAATGAGGTGTTTCCCGTACACAATGAAGGATAAAGCCGTTGATTGGCTCATGACGTTACCGGTCGATTCCCTTACCAATTGGGACATGGTGATCGAGAGGTTTATGGAGGAGTGCTATTCTCAAGATAAAATGGTCGATTTTCGAGCAAAGATCGCCTCATTCTATCAAGCGAGCGACGAGACCTTCTACGAGGCGTGGGAGCAATTTAAGGGCTATCTCACCAAATGCCCCCATCATCGATTCACCGGGGATTTTTTGAATCAATTCTTTCATAACGGGTTGACATTTGCATCCAAGCGTATGGTGAACAATGTCGCCAGTAGAAATCTAGCCGGACGCTCGACGAGGGAGTTGTACAACATATTCGTGAACATGGCCGCCGACGACCATCGCATGAGTGTCTTGGAGCGGAAGGAGCAAGTGAATGAGGTTTCGACAAAAGAGGAGCCTGAGTGGGCCCGTAAGATCGCCGAACTAGAGAGCCAAGTGGCCTCCCTCATCCAATCGTTCTCGGGGTTGATGGAGACGTGCCCCACATGTTATATCTCGGGTCATGGAGCTAGTGCATGCCCGATGGTTTATGGGCCACCAAGTAGTTTCGACGAGCAAGCATTCGCGATTCAAGGTTACCAAGCCTATCGAAACGGAACCCAATATATACGGAAGGACCATCCTAACTTTAGGTGGGGTGACACGTCCCAAGCTCAAATGCCACCCGGGCCTCCGATGCAACAACCACAGCCTCAAGCCCCGTTAAATGCACGACCACCGCCGTTCCCACCTTCTCAAGCGTCATATCCGCCTCCACAAGACAAGTCGACATCACGTCAACCAAACATTGTGTCTATCCTATCTGAATTTACAAAACAGCTCGCGAGTTTGGAAACACAACTTGGGCAAGTGGCGACGGATGTTAATGAACTCAAACGGGCCCGTGACAAAGATAAGCTACCAAGTCAACCGGCTCAAGCTCAAGCCGTGACATTACTTCGAAGCGGAAAGTTGGTGGATAACAAGGTTGCTCTTCCCGAGAATGATTCAACGCCCTCACCCCAATTCCAACAAGATTCGACCATGCAAGGCTCGAACGAGCCCATAGCCGATCCTAGCTCACCCTTGTCTTCTTCAATCGGAGAGGCGACGGAGACCAAGACTATCAGGGGACTCCATAAATCCGCGACACCGTACCGACCTCCGATTCCATACCCGAGTCGTATTCGACCGACAAAATAAGACGACCAATTTCTCGAGTTGTACAAGATGCTATCGAAGGTTAACATTAACCTCCCTTTGCTCGACATAATCCGGAATGTACCCACGTACGCCAAGTTTTTCAAGGAATTGACGTCCAAGAAGCGAAGGTTCGAAGATAACGAGAAAGTGTGTATATCGAACGCGGCAAGTATCGTCTATAGCAACCCTCTCCTGCCTAAAGAGAGTGATCCGGGAAGCTTTTGCATCAAGATTATCCTTGGGAACGAAAAGGAAACATGAGGGATGTTGGACCTCGGCGCGGGAATCAATTTGATGCCCTACTCCATCTTTAAACAATTGGAGTTGGGCGATCTCAAGGAGATGAGAATGTGCTTGCAATTGGCCGACCGATCAATCCGATATCCGAAGGGCGTAGTAGAAGACGTATTGGTACAAGTGGGAAACCTCATAGTTCCCGTGGATTTCGTCATTTTGGATGTCGGGGATGTGAGCAATGAAGGACGAGATCACACAATCTTACTAGGGCGACCGTTCATGGCGACTACAAACACCTTGATCGATGTTAAGAACGGAAAGTTGTCGTTCTCAGTTTTGGGGGACACGGTTAATTTTTCGATCCATGACTTGGGAGTTTTTCCCCCTTCATCTTTTCAAGCCGATTGCTTGATGATTGATCCGATAGAAGAGTTGGTTGAGGAAGCCTTCGTGGGACTTGTGGATGAGGTCGTCGAGGATGACGAGTGGCAAGCACTTCAATCAGAGGGGGTGATGGAGATATTAGAGATCGCGAGTGCGGAACCAACCATTACACCAAAACCGGAACTCAAGACCCTTCCGAGCCATCTTAAGTACGTGTATTTGGAAGAGGGAGGATCAAAGCCCGTGATTATCTTTGCCGAGCTTTCCGAGCATGAAGAGGCACAATTGGTGGAACTATTGAGAAAGAATAAGAAGGCGATAGGGTGGAGCCTTGGCGATATTAAGGGGATAAGACCCTCAATGTGTATGCATCGTATTGTCCTTGAAGACGGGGCGAAACCAACAAGAGAGTGCCAACGTCGGTTGAACCCAAGTTTGATGGAGGTGGTGAAAGGCGAGATCCTAAATCTCGTAGCCGAGGGTCTAATTTTTCCAATTGGAGATAGTGAGTGGGTGAGTCCGGTGCACATGGTACCGAAGAAGAGTGGAATTACCGTAATTGAGAATGACCAGGGTGAGCTCATGCCGACTCGCGCTATCACCGGATGGTGGATGTGTATAGATTTCCGAAAACTTAATGCCGCCACCAAGAAGGATCACTTCCCATTACCGTTCATTGACCAAATGTTAGACAAGCTCACGGGGCACCACTCGTATTGTTTCCTCGACAGATTATCTGGATATTACCAAATTTCCATCTCACCGGAGGACCAATCCAAAATGACATTCACGTGCCCCTTTGGCACATACGCGTCCGACGAATGCCCTTCGGGTTATACAACGCACCCACCACCTTCCAACGGTGTATGCTATCTATATTCTCCAATATGATCAACAAATATATGGAGGTTTTTATGGATGATTTTTCCATCTACGGCTCCATGTTCGATGAATGTCTTGATCGCTTGGCGAGTGTTTTGGAGAGGTGTGTCGAGAGTAACCTCACCTTGAGTTGGGAGAAGAGTCACTTCATGGTGAGAAGTGGGATAATTTTGGGGCACGTGGTGTCGTCTAAGGGAATCGAAGTTGACAAGGAAAAGGTTGACGTGATCGAGAAACTCCCGCCTCCAATCAATGTGAAGGGAGTTCGTAGTTTTCTTGATCATGCGGGGTTCTATAGATGGTTCATCAAGTATTTCTCAAAGCTTAGCCGTCCCTTGTGCCATTTTCTTAGTGTCGATGTCCCATTTGTGTTTGACGATGCTTGTTGTTTGGCGTTCAATATATTAAAGGAAAGTTTGACCTCGGCTCCCGTGGTGGTGGCCCCGGATTGGTCTCTCCCGTTCGAAATAATGTGCGACACATCGAACGATGCGGTGGGAGCCGTCTTGGGGAAAAGAGTGGAAAAGCTCCTTCGGTTCGTCTATTACGCAAGTCTCATGCTCAATGATGCTCAAAAGAACTACACAGCTACCAAAAAAGAGCTCCTCGACGTAATTTTCTTGCTTGAAAAGTTTCGAGCCTACATCATTGGTTCGAGGGTTATTATGCATAGTGACCATGCAGCGTTGCGGTATCTCTTCAACAAGCCTCAAGCGAAGTCGAGGCTAATCTGATGGATACTCTTGCTTCAAGAGTTCGATGTGGAGATCAAGGATTGGAAGGGGTGCGAGAACGTGGTCGCCGACCACCTCTCTCGTTTAGAGGTCCAATTCGGAGAGAGAGAGCTCATTGGAGAAAACCTTGCGCACGAGAATTTATTCGTTGTTTTCGCCGCGCCGTGGTATGCCGACATTGACAACTACCTTGCTAGCGAAGCACTCCGCCCGAACCTATCTCATCATGAGAAAAGGAGGTTTCTCTCCACGTGACGAGGGTATTATTGGGATGACCCTCACATGTACAATATCGGAAAAGATGGTATGTTGAGGCGGTGTATTCCGGACGAGGAAAAAGGGGAAATTTTGACAAAGTGCCACGATCACCTAGTCGGAGGACATTTCGGCGGGAAAAAGACCGCTTACAAGGTTATTCAATGGGGTTTCTATTGGCCTAGCCTTTTCAAGGATGCCCATGACCATTTCCAAAAGTGTGATCGATGCCAAAGGACCGGAAGTATAGGGAAAAAGAACGAGATGCTGATGACGTATAATTTGGCTGTGGAGATATTCGACGTGTGGGGGATCGACTTCATGGGCCCCTTTCCGAAGTCCCATGATTTCGAATACATTTTGGTTGGAGTTGATTACGTTTCTAAATGGATCGAGGCAATCCCGACGAGGAGGAACGATGGCGACACCGTGGTGAAGTTTGTGCGGAGCAACATTTTTAGCCGATTCGGAGTTCCGATGGTGATTATTAGTGACGGCGGCAAACACTTCAACAACAAGTTACTTAAAAGGGTGTTAAAGAACTATGGGGCCATTCATAAGGTATCCACGCCATACCACCCCCAAACGGCCGGTCAAGTCGAGATGAGCAACCGTCAAATTAAGAACATTCTCGAGAAGACCAAAGATTGGTCAACAAAGCTCGTGGATACCTTGTGGGCCATCCGCACGGCCCACAGGACGGTTCTCGGAATGAGCCCCTATCGCCTTGTATATGGGAAAGTGTGCCATCTACCGGTCGAAATGGAGCATAGAGCTTGGTGGGCCATCCGGGCATGCAACTACAATTTGAAACAAGCCGGTGAGGAGCGGAGGCTCCAAATCGAGGATCTTGACGAGCTAAGAAACGAGGCGTTTGAGAGTGCTCGAATTTACAAGGAAAAGATGAAGCTCCTCCACGACAAGAAGCTTGTGCCCAAGAAGTTGGAGGAAGGGATGCAAGTTCTCCTTTACAATACACGACTCGCTTGTTTCCCGGGAAACTCATGTCTAAGTGGAGCGGATCGTTCACGATCGAGAATATATCCCTGTTTGGAGCCGTGACGTTGATCGACCCCAAGACGGACGAGCATTTCCAAGTGAATGGTGCACGAGTCAAGCCTTACCGACGCGGATTGTTGCAAGCCAAGGATCTCGAGTTCGTGACCGTGGAGGAGGAGGATTTAGGAGATGTTCCCCCGACGGGACCTTGATCAAAGAAGGATAGTCGAGCGAATGATTTTAAACAAACGCGCTACGTGTGAGGCAACCCACGACTTCTTAACCCCCTTTCTCATTTTCTTTCGATTTTTGTGTATATTATTTGTCTATTGATCGTTAGCTTAGGTTTTTCTTTCTTTTCGGATTTTTTTTAGGAGAAATCATGGCGGTTTAAGAATGAAGGAAATCGAGATCAGAAGGTTGGCTACTGCCCATCAATCGATCGACTGAAGTGCAGTCGATCGACTGATCAATCGACTGAGCGGTTGAAATCGACTGGAGGACAGTAAGTTTTCAAGTTTTACGAGTTCAGTCGATCGACAGAGGACCAGTCGATCGACTGGCATTCGATCGCTTGAGGGTGCGAAATCGACTGGAAGACAGTAGGTTTTCGAATTTTTGCAAGCTCAGTCGATCGACTAAGGACCAGTCGATCGACTGCTACAGTGTCGCGGTATCCTTTTAAACAAGTAGTAGACGGTTTTCGACGTAGAAACAGAAAAAGAAAAAAAAAAAGGGAGGAAAAGGAGGGAGTCAGGAAATTTCGAAGGGCTAGTCGATCGACTTAACTTATTTTCTTTTTCCCGTAATCTCCATCCCAGTTTCACCTAGGTTGGGAGATCTCACCTATAATTCTTGTTTTCCCCAAATTTTTCCCAAATTCTCAATTCCCAAAGGTAGGGTGTGTAACCGGGTTTTGTCTCGATTTCGAGCCATTCATTGAGATAATTCACTTGAAACTAAATCCTTGTTGTTAGTATTTGTGAATTGGTTGGGTTGTGTGTAGACTCTTGTTCCATTTTTCTCAAAATTCCTTAGTGAAAATCCTGCCCAACATGTGTTCGATGAAATGCCCCAATGAGCCCTCTTAGCTAAAACTCTTTCATTTCCCCTTCTTGTCAATTCCTTACGATTCCTTAACCAAAGTTTTCGTATTCCCCTCATGAGTCACTTCATACAATTCTTATGGATAATCTTTCCGACGATAAGTTTTATGAGGCCAATAACCACAATCTCGCCCACGTCTATGGTGCTCCATTCCCGATTCATTCCGAGGCCGAAGGGGAGATGTATCAAAGCCTCGTCCAATACAAATACGCCCGCCTTCATTTTTTCGATATTGAACGCTTACAAGGGTGGGTAGCAAATGGGGACCACGAGCATTTTAGGGCACGGACGTTCCGTTTCATCGACGCCTTGAACGGGCGTCAATTCGCATCCCTCCGTGCACCGGCGTATCTAGAGATAATGCTCGAATTCTTCTCGACCTTCCAGGATTGCGAGAGTGGGGAGTTCACCATTTTTTTTCGTGGAGTCGAATGCCGGATCACCCGAGACGTGCTTCATGCGGTGCTCGGGTTAGATTGTCAAGTTTTGTGGGAGGGGCGACCAAGAGGGTTTGCGTTGCATCAATTTTTGGCAACTATCACGGGCGGACGTGGGACTCCGCGTTTCAAGGCCTCAGCAATTACCGAATTGGTATTGCTCGGGATCTACAAGTTCTTCGCCCACGTTCTGATGGGCAAGCACGAGAGCACCAACCTCACCCAGGATGAGGTTTACATGCTTTGGTGCCTTCACAGCGGCCATCGTTTCGCCGCCTATCCCTTCCTCCAAGCTGGGATTCTTGGGATTCGGAAGACGAGGGCCGGGAGTGTTGCTTGGGTCGGGATGGGACCCATGATTACCTTGCTCGCCCGATACTTTGGTTGCGACCCCGAGGCGGCAAATCTTGAAAGGATCGAGCCGGTAGAGCTCGTGTTGAAAACGCCCAAGGTCCCGACGGACCCGCGACACCGCCGAGACCACGAGCAAGAGCAAGAGGCGAACGAAGAAGAGGCCAAGTTAGAGAGACGGCACGAGGAGGGTGTCGAGCCCGAGGAAGCTCCGAACACCGGTTCGGGGCAATATTTCGATGCAAGCACAAGCCACGCGGCAATCCCGCATGACGAGGGAGGCCCGAGCACCGGCCCGGGTCCCGATTTGGGTTGGCCCGAGTTTAAATGCCAAGTGTTCACCCGATTCGACCGGCTCGACACCGGCATGGAGGAGTTGAGGGTCGGGCAAGTGAGAAACGAATGAGCACACCGCGCCCTCCATAGCCGCCTCTTGTTGATCGAGAGCCGATTGCCTCGGGACGAGGAGAGCGACAAGTAGAAAGACGAGGAAGAAGAGGACGAGGAGGAAGAAGAGGACGAGGAGGAAGAACCTCCAACACCGACGTAGGAGACGTCATTGATTCTCCGATTATCCTTTTTATTTTTATTTTCGTAAACTTGGCACGTTATTTTCGTTTGTTTCATTTTGTTTCGATTATGTTCTTTTATTTCTTATCTAACTCTTGAAAAATTCAAAACAAAAAAAAACATATTTTTAGTGTTTTTGTATATAGTATAAAAAATATATAAAAAAATAGAAATTTCGAAAAACCCAAAAAGATTTTCGCTTTTTGTATATCTCTTGTTTTGCAACCCCCCATTTGTTCATTTCTTGTAGATAGCTTGCCTCGACTCCCGGGGAGGATTTATGCACAATGCGTCAACACAAGCTCGGAAATAAGGGTGTTCTCTTTTCCTTACACTTTTTACCGCTTTACTTCGCTTAATATGCAATGAGGTCATTGCTAGGTTTTAAGTGTGGGGTGGTTAGGGTTCGTCTTAGGATTTTAACTTCTTGCATGCTTGCTTGTGATGATTTGAGTAGCGTGTGTGCTATGTTTTCTTGGAACCTTGGCGAAGTGACGCGGTTTTGATTATTTGGTTAAGAAGTCTAGACTGTCGATCGGATTTAGTGTACTTAGGGAATTTGACTTGTTGGGAACTTTGTTCGGCTTTAACTTCGTGCTATCTTTGTGCTCAATTTTGAACTAGTGCCTCAACTAGCCTTGTTATCGAATACTCTCTATAGGATTTTACTTTAGTTGTCAATTGCCCCATGTGTTCGATCGGAAATATTGTAAGTTGCTAGTAGCAACAAGTGATCGGAGCCGTTGATTTCTCAAGTACCTTATAATAATGATGAATAGATAAGGATACATCTTAAATCCTTGAAGTGCTTACGGAATAAATGTGCAATTCTTGCACCTTTTTACTTTCCGTTTTGGATTTTGTGTGTAAAGAGAGTTGTAGATAATCGAGGCTAGTAGGGAGCCGATTAACGGTTCGAGCGTGGATAGACCTTAGCCGGGGCAAAGACAAGGGGACCGACTTGGAAGGTTTACCTATTACTTTTAGGTTTCGGAAGTCGATCTAAACTTTCTTAGTCAACGCATCGTTGTCGTCCTTTTAGACAAGCTAACAAACATTGTAGTACACGACGTCTCGAATTAGGTTTGGTGCATTAGTTTATTGTCCTGGGGTAGTTTTGTAATTCTATATTAAGTTTTGCTTGAGGACAAGCAATCACTCTAAGTTTGGGGTGGTTGATTTGCATCTTTTTGTACGTATTTTTGTTACCATTTTGTATCGCGCTTGCATGTGTTTTGTTTTCTTTTATGTGTATTAGGAGTCTTTTTGGCCGATTTTATTAGTTTTAGGTTTTGTAACTTTTTTGCGGTTTTCATTAGATTTTCGTTTATTTCTACTCGTTTTTGTCTCTTTGGCCGTAGGATGACCAAAGTGGTCCCGTGCACGCTCAGGACATTCTGTTCGACTCGGATTAGAACAAGAAAGTAAGGGAACACAGTGCAAAGTAGGAGCGACAGCCGGCGGACGTTAGAGCGGAAACGAGAAAAATGAGTCGGAACTGCCTGACAATCGATCGGCTGACAGGACAGTCGATCGACTGGATTTGCTGTCGATCGACTGACTTCCAGTCGATCGACTGAACCTTGTGGAAATTGACTGATCGGCAGTATGTTTTGTGGTTTTGGGGCATTTCAGTCGATCGACTGACACGCAGATTTTTTTGATCCGTTTTGACGTTTTGGACCCTGCGTATTTGTATAAAAAGCTAGCACTCTCCCCCACCAACCTTATCCTTCCTCGGCTGATTTTGAACCCCATTCAATCTCTTCCAGGCTCATTTTTCACTATTCCATTGCAAACCCTAGATATAATCCTTAGTTAGCTAGTTTAATTTAGCTTAGTTAATTAGCTGGTTAGTAGTTGTTCATAAGTGTTGGAGAAGGTGACATCTCTCTCATTTGTGGATTTTATTTTATGAAGTTGCTCTTGGTGCTTTGAAGATTGTACTCTACATTTGAAACTTTTGGTTGGAATGCAATATTGGTAGTAAACTTTTCCTTATTTGGTGTTGTTCTTGTGTTGTTGCATTTACTTTGTGTTGGTTATTAAATTTAGTAGAGTTATTTTCCCTATGCTTCTCAAATTCACACTTCAACTTCTAGCTTGGTTTTCCTCTTGTAGTAAAAACTCCATTGATGCTTGGTTTTAAAACTTTTTACTCTTTTTGTTCAAACAAACATTTGAGCCTTGAAAGTTATTAGTAGATTTCCCTTTTAAAACATTTGACTTTTACCTATTAAATGCTTTTGACTTCTTTTGAATTTAAGTTTGACTTTCCCTCCTTTTTAGTTTTTAAACTTATAAGCTTTCTTAGGTAATAGTTTCAATTTAATTAAGGTTATTAATTAGGTTATATTTAAGTCATTAAGACTAATTATTATCAAGCAAGTTTTAAATTTCTTTCTCCTTGCCTCAATGTTTTTCAAGCTCTCTTTTCAATTCAAGTTTAGTGATTACAACTCGAAACTAAACCAATGATTAATGCTTTCTTAGATTAGATTAGTTTAATTAAGAATAACAAGAGATTAATTGAAAACACTTAACGCCGATTATATCTATCCTTGAGAGACACGACTCGGGAAAACTTACCACTCTTCAATCGACTCCGTACTATTGCGGAGAAGATTTCTTAGAGTGTTAAGAAATCTTCGATCAGATCCCAATCTAATATTTACAACATGATGATTTTCATGAAAAAATGTCCAACAAGGTGAATATCAAAGCCTTTCCTCAACAAATGGCCGACACTTAGTAAATTACTATGCAATCCGGGCACATAATACACCTCTGACATTTTTTCAATTTTTCCATTCTTCGTCTTGAAAGATATATCTCCAAAACCTTGGATTTTGTATGACTCGGCATCTCCAATCGTCACTTGACCATGATTCGCTTCTTCAAATGTTGAAAACAAATCTTTGTTTCCAGTCAAATGTTGACTTGAACCACTATCCAAGTACCAAATATTTTCGACATTTCCATCAGAAGCAATCAGTAAAGTTTCAGAGGTTTCAACTTCATTTTGATGTAGAAACCCATTCTCGCATTTTTTCTCTGGATACTTTTCCCAATAATTATATATTTTGTGACCAGGTTTATGGCAATGATCACACTCAATATAAGGTTTCGTACCTTTGTAAGCACCTCGACCTCCGTCTCTTTGATTATTATGGAAAGATTGTCTCTCCTCCTTTTGAGACTCATCATTTCTTTTTCCTTGCATTTGTTGATCATATGATTGTCTACCACTTCCTTGATTACGACCTCTTCCTCTACCATGATAAAATCCACGGCCTCACGTAGAAGAGGATTGAGTTTCTAAAGCTAGATCTTGTGTAGAGTTATTTTGAGGATTTCTTTGAATAATTCTAACCCATGAGCCTCCAATCTTCCTTGTAAGCCTTCTATTATCTTGTCACTCCTCGATAGCCACAACAACGTGATCGAACTTACTTGGCATGCTTCGTAAAATTTCCTCAACAACTCTTTAAGCTTCTAGAACTTCGCCATTTAAAGCCATTTGATTAGACACAGAAGTCACTCGGGTAAAATATTCCGAGATCTTCTTATTGTCACGCATCTCCAACTTCTAGAATCTTGCTCGTAAAGATTGTAGACGAACTTTCTTCACTTGATCTTGGCCAGAATAGGTTGTCTCGAACACTTTCCATGCATCTTGAGCACTTTCAACTTTCGATATTCTTTCATAAACAGGAGTTTCAAGTGCTTGATAAATTTAAAAAAGTGCTTTTCGATCCTTTTGTTTTGTGCTCTTCAAGATATCTCTTTGAGCAACAGTTAGTGTGGATTCATCATTAGGTACTCTTACACCTTCGACGATGTTCATAAATCTTAAGATTCAAGACATAATCTCATAAGATTACTCCAATAATAAAATTTCTCACCATTGAAGTGAGAGATAAGAGAAACAAGTTGGTTGGACATTTTTTTCTCTCTTTTTTTCTTCTCACTTTTTTTTTAACTTGGCTCTGATGCTAGTTTGTTGTAAATATATTGGAAAGCAAGAAGAATGATTATATTAATTTCATTACATTATGTATTCCTATTTATACTAATTGAAAAGACATGACTCTTAAATTAAACGACATGACTCTTGAACTAAAAGACATGACTCTTCAACTAAATGACATGACTTTTGGACTAATTTATTAAATTAATTTGGTTTACACCAACAAAAAATGCATAGTAATAAGCATTAAAAACCACACAGAGATATCGAAAGGATTTATTTATTTTTTTAACTCTTCATCATTCAAATCAGATAAAATTAAAAACACATTGACTTGATTTTAGCTCTAAATAGCTCACAAGTTTGGGCTTTAATCATTAAATTTGTCGTAGACTTGGTCAATTAGAGGCCTTCTAACCAAAAACCTCAAATGAGTAAAAATACAAACCGAGGAGATAAAGGAGGTCGTTGCCCCTGGAGGTTTAGTTTAGAAATACAGCTGCGGCACCTTCTCCGACGAACCTCCGCCTAACATAACCCCTTGAACTTCTTCAACGACGGCTCCACCGACCCGTGTAAGAATCTCTACTGGTTCAAAAACCTTGACCTGCTATACCGCAACTCTAGTGTCGTCAAGTGCAAACTCTTCCTCACCAAATCAATCATATTCGACCAATTCCTAGTGAAATTGATCTTCATTTTCGACAAATGCAACGCAGGGATAGGTGCAGATTTCAGTGAGGGAGGGAGAGAGAGGGGGGTATGTAAGGCTAAGGCTCTGAGCGTGTTCATTAAATTGTCCAAAGTTGAGGAAAAATATACCTGGCGGTTAAAAAAATGAAAACTTACAACTAATGGACAAAAAAATAAGACGTGGAATTTAGTGGACAAAAAAGTCTTCTAATAATTATTTATTAATTATTTTCCATTAAAAAAGAATGTTTTCGCATATCCATTATGTTAATATTTTTATAACAAAAACTCATTATTAATATATATATATATATATATATATATATATATATATATATATATATATATATATAATTAAATTTAAAAAAAAACTGGACTGATTTTAGCACTACAGTACTGTGTAAAAAGCACAATGAACCTGAACATATAATTGCACTGTGCAATATTAGATCTAAGGCCAGGATTAGTTCCTAAATTCACATATAATGACGGGGTTCTCATTTCAACCCAATCATATAGATAGATAGAGAGATAGATAGATAGATAGATAGATAAATAGATAGATAGATATATGCCGAGTGGCATGCCACGCTATGACCTTTTGGAGCTTTAAACTTTGAAATAGCATACCGAACCGACCGAAGGGACTTGACTTATCCGAACCGAACGATAGCGGCTTAAAGCTAAGCCTATCACGAGAATCAAAATCCTTGATCGACAGGGAGGAGCATCTCAAAGTATGGGGCAAAGGATCAAGCGCTTTAACTTTGTCTCCCGGGATCCACCACAGGTTGGGTTTGAGAGCCGTGTGATGGGTCACTATCCAGCACGGTTCATATATATATATATATAGGGAACTTCTATGGTGCATTCACGACACCATTCTTCAATTAATGGGAACCATCAGATTAAGTTTAGACTTTTCATATTAAGAAATCAACGATTGTAAATGCCGGAGGGGTGGGGGCATGGTGCCGTGAAGGCGCCGAAGTCATTTCTGTATATATATATATATATATATATATAATATATATATATATATATATATATATATATATATATATATAATATATATATATATATATATATATATATATATATATATATATACTAGTTTAACACCCGTGTATTATACGGGATTTATAAAAAACTAAATATAAAAAATATTTGTGAAAATTATAAAGTTTTAAATTTAAAATAAAAAATTGAAAGGATGCGTTCTCAACCCGTGCAATATTCAATTTATTAATTATTATAATTATTAATTAATATTATATTTTAATATTTAGATTAAATTCATTAATAATTATATTTACATGCTAATAAAAATTCAAAAGATGTCACATTTTCAACCAGTCTCTAATTTATATTAATTAATTATTATTAACTCATTTTATATTTTTATATTTGGATTAATCTTGTTAATAATTATAGTTACATACTTTGAAAAATCCAAAATGTGTCATACACTAAAGCCTTCTCGCATTGTGACATTAATAAATATTAATTAATTATTATTACATAGTTTTATTTTTTATATTTAGATTGAATTCATTACTAATATTTAGTTACATACTCCAATTATGTCAAATATATCATAATTTACCTATAGAGAATATTTATAATTTCAAAAATAAATTATTTCAATTTTTATTATAAATACAATTTATTTAATTATTTTCATAAATAATTTTTATTGTAATTAAATTTATTTCATATGTGATTTATCTTTTAATTAAAATAATTAATTTAGACTTTTTTGTACTGTTTATATATGACTTATTTATATTTTTATATTAGGAGTATAAAGAAGTTATTGAATTAGACAAAATATAATAAAAGAAAACTATTAACTTAGGCTAAATATAATAAAAAGAGAATATTAAATTAGGCAAATAAAATAAATAGAAAATATTAAATTAGGTATATATTAGGGTCGAATGACACATAAGCAATCGAAGCACCAAAACTTTTTATTATCCAAGTGAAGCATACGAAACAAACACATAGATAGATTATGAGAGTTTTGCATTAATATATACTTATTTAACACTCGTGTATTACATGGGACTTATCAAAAATAAATATAAAAAATATTTGTGATAATTACTGATAAAAAGTTAAAATAATGTATTATCAACCCGTGCCTTGTACATGTCTAATCTATTTATTAAATTATTATAAATATTAAGTAATTTTGTAATTGATGTTTAAATTAAATTTATTAATAATCTTAGTTACATACTTACAAAAATTCAAAAGGCATCACATTCTAAACCCGTGTCTAATATATATTTTATTAATTATTTTATATATTAATGTTTATAATAAATTCGTTAATAATTATTAGTTACATACTTTGAGATATTTAAAAGATGTCATACTCTCAACCCGTGTCGCTTTGTACTGGTGTCTAATCAATGTTTATTAATGATTAGTATATAATTTAATATTTTTATGTTTATATTGAATACATTACTAGTATTTAGTTAAATACTTATATTATTGTAAATAACTCATATTTTACCTATATAAAATACTTGAAACTCCAAATATAAAACTATTTTAAATTCTATTATCAATAAAACTTATTTAATTATTTTCAAAATAAATTATTTTTTTGTAATTAAAGTTATTTCATATGTTGTTTGTCTTTTAATTAAAATAACTAATTTAGATCTTATTTACTAATTATATATGAGTTATTTATATTTTATATTAGCAGAATCAAAGAAAAGTATTGAATAAGGAAAAATATAATAAAAGAATTAAATTAGGTAAGATATAATAAAAAAGATTATATTTTTATATTAGGATAATCAAAGAAAAGTATTGAATAAGGAAAAATATAATAAAAGAATTAAATTAGGTAAGATACAATAAAAAGAAAAGTATTAAATTAGATAAATATTAGGCTTGGATGACACATAAGCAAACGAAGCACCAGAATTTTTTATTTGTCAAACGAAGCATACGAAACAAACACATAGGTTAGGAGGGTTTTGCATTAATATATAGGGCAGATATATACATACATATATGCAACCAAGTTTTTACTCAAAGTGGTATTATTAACTTTCATTAGAGTATTAATAGTAGAGCCGGCAATTTTAGACCCGGCCCGACCTGATTTTAGCCGGGCTTGGACCTTGGAATACCAGGTCCAAAAAAATTGGGCCGTTTATGGCCCGGCCCAACAAGTTCGATTTGACGAGCTGACCCAGCTCAGCTCGATTTGGCCCACAAAATACACTAAATACCCTATGATGGGCCGGGCTTGGGCCGACGAAATAACGGTCCGATGAAATTTCGGGTCGGGCGAGCCCGGCCCAGCCCATTGCCAGCCTAATTAATAGTGGTTCGAACTCTATAAATAACATTCTGTTTGTGATATAGTCTCTCCCCACCACCTACTCGCCCAAATTATTATATTAAAAGAAAAGAAATGGACACACATGATTAAATTGTGCGGACGAAATTGCCTTCGACTTCATCCCATTCCTTGTTGAGTTAAAATGTGGGGATAAAACTCCTCAAATATTCGTTTGGATTAGCTTATAAAATACTGGACTCGAACTTTGAATCTCAATACCCGTTAATTCTATGTACTCAGCTAATAATAATAAAATACATTTCATATATTATATCCACCGTAATCATAGTATTCCTATCTATTTTGTCTCATCGTATATCCTCTTTGGTATCGTTGGATTTCAATTACCTATAATGTAATAATATTATTCTCCGAACAAAAGTTTTTACCATTTACATTTACAAAACTCACCATACTTGATTTTTTGAATTCAAAAAATTTAAAATTCTAACGAATCATGATCCGAATATTAGTGTTTAATAAGGCCTTGTATCAAGTAAGATTGATAGATTATCACCTATCAGACCATCTGATTCGGTTTAATGTATTGGTTTTTGTATTATAATTTATTAATTTTTGTATTTTTAAGTATTTATTTTTTGTAAATACAAATATTTTTTGTACTTTGAAATTATTATGATATATTGATTATATTAGTGTTTGATAAAGACTTGAGTCAGGTAAAATTGATGGATTATCACCCATCAGACCATCTGATTCGGTTTAATGTATTTGTTTTTTTATATAATTTATTAATTTTTGTATTTTTAAGTATTTATATTCTCTAAATACAAATATTTTTTGTACTTTGAAATTATTAAGATATATTGATTTTTGTTTTATAATATATTGACAGTATAATGTATTCTTTTTTATTATTATATAATAATTTTTATATTATAATGTATTGATTATGAAATTTTGGTATGGAGTGTCTCAAGTTGTGTTTCAATGTAATACATTCTAAGTTTTAATATACTATTTTTTTATTGATTTAAATAATAATATTTCATTATAATATAATATTTTTATTTATATATATATATTAAAAAAGTAATTATGTATTTTAATACAAAGAAAGTATACTATATCACGGTATTATTAACTAAATATATATATTTAATTCTAAATTGCCAAAATATTACAACTTTAAACAAATGATTTATTGGGTCAGGACGCCAATGACAGGCGCGTCCCGCCCGTTAGTTAATTAAAAAAAATTCAAAATACCGTGACGCGGGTGTGAAACTCTTCCCGGACCATTTTATCTTTTAAAAAAAATTAGGGGAGCTAAATTGAAAAAAAAAACTTTGGGGGGCCGGGGCGCGGGTGTCAAACGCGTCCCGGGTGGAATTGTTAAAAAAAATTGTCGGGCACGGGACGCCAATGATAGGCGCGTCCCGACCCTATTTGCAAAAAAAAAAAAAAAATCATCTACTAAACCCTAATTTGTTATCAATAAATATATAAACATATTTATTTATTTAGATTTTTTGTTTTTATAATTTTTTATTTCAAAATAAATAAACATATTTATTTATTTAGGTTTTTTTCTCTTTATAATTTACTTTAGATTTTTATTAGGGAGAATAAATAAACATATCTATTATTATAAGTGCATATCATAATAATGTCTTAAAATTACAAGAAATTTTATTTCAAAATCAAAATAGAATAAGATTAAAATACAACAAGAAATAAGATTAAAATTGCAATTACAGTAATTTAATATTGCATAGTGATCACATTCGTAATGGTGGAATCCCAATGAGATTTGTGGTATTGACAAATGCAATTTAAATAATTTTTTATTAAATACCCAATTCATCAAACCGAACAAAGGTTCTCCATGTTTTTGATATGCAGCAGTAAACTCAGTATCGCCTGCCACGTCATTCCAAAAACATACTAGTCATTCTAGCGCCTGCACTTTGTTGGTCTCATGATCCCAAGTACAATGCTCGTTTCTCAACATCATATGAAAACACCTGTATCATTTTTCCTGAAGTTGAACTCGAACGGTTATGTCGTCCATTGTGAAGTCTTTCCCGAACACAACATTGATTTTGTCCAACAAGATTCACGTGATATTGTTGCGTAATCCTCTTCTGGGATCGTAAACACCATTGAGCTTACTCTCACGGAGGTCGTCAACCAGCTTAGTATCTATATGTATGCTCCACTCGATTAAATTTCTATCGTAGAAAAAGAAATCTTATTCGAAATCAAAATTTGGTACATTGTTAGGCTGATTGGAACTCTTTTTTCTCTTGTTATGCGAATACCTAGATGGTGGAGAAAACCAAAGGTGTAAGTAAATTGTATTTAAAAAATCTAGTCCAATATTCAAGATTTATAGATGAGTTACAATTTCACATGACAGTTGTATTCAATGTGTAGTCTTTGTCACAGCTAAAGATGAATACATAATGCTTAATGTGTAGTCTTGTCACAAAAAAAGTTGAAAAGGTATGGAATAGTGTCAAGTATTGTCACAACAAAAGTTGAAAAGCCTATCGATTAATGTGTAGTCTTGTCACCAGTAAGTTGGATAAACATTAATAAATAATTTTATTAAATAAAGGAAAAATAAAAGATTACACATTTGAATAAATAAATAATAATAATAAACGTTACAAATTCAAACATTACAAATTAAACATAGTACATAGCTACACACTCAAACTAAGGTCATTTCAATCCCATTTTATTACACATTTGAATACTAATACATTGAGAATGCATCAATTAAGCACGTCATACAAATAATATATGCGTGATACATCATCACCGTATTCCTTTATTAAGAAAAAGTTAGTAATTGAAATAAAACCAACACAAACCACATAATTATTTGTGGACAGATGTGTGGACTTTACATAAGCTGGAGAGACATTATAATTGATAGTGGTATCAATATTGATCAATCCACGTTCTTCATCCAAAAAAACATCATCCTCAGAAAGTGTTGCTTTCCACCAATCGTACCTCATCTCCATTCCTTCGATCCTGTCCTAAATTTCTGGGATAGTAGGTGAAATTATAAAATGACTCTGGAGTAAATTTTGTACCTGCGGGACGCTCAAGATCACATATATTTTTTTGCACCACTTTCAATACTTTCTTTTTTAGAGATGAGAATTTTCCAAAATGACTTGTTCCATCTCCATGGTACATGGGATGAGTGCAGAATCATAGTAATTATTGTATATTTTTAGTACATCTTGATGGTTTTTGTCAAAGTTAGCCATTATTAACTGCTATAGTTTATATTTCTTGGTAGGTAGGTTTTCCTGTGTGTACATATATATAGATGCGTAATATAATTGTGAAGTGTGCATATTAGTCTCAGTGTGCGTAAAAATACATTAAATTGCATTATTGTACTTGCTTGAAACGTCTTCTATTGTCCATCAATGTTAAAGTATGTGTTTTGTATTGGTGATAAGACAACACAAACACAGTGCCAGAATTGTCCAACTTCAAAACCGATTCAGGTTCTTCAAAGAACTGATTCGGACCCCTGGTACTGTTTGGAACGGGAATGTGAAAGTGGTCTTAGATGATCATAACGTACGAAAGAAGTTTATGCTTGTAAGTTCTACACTCCCTTTTAAATTATTGTAAGTAATTTGAATCTTTCTTTATTATTCTAACTTGTTGTGATGAATACAGGATTGTCCAATCAAAAGATATTGCAACGCTTTTGATGAGGAACCCTTGCTCACAAAAATGGAAGTACTTTTTAGAGATGTGTATCCAACTAACCACAATGGAAGCTCTACGAGTGGAAGTACTGTTGAACATTGCATGTTGTTTTACCGACACTGCTCTATCTGTTTGGATTGCGTTTATTGTTTCGTTGTGTAATATTTTTATGTTGTTGTACCAACACTGCTCTATTGTTGTGGGTTGCGTTTGTTGTTTCGTTGTGTAATGTTTTTATGTTGTTGTACCGACACTGCTCTATTGTTGTGGGTTGCATTTGTTGTTTCGTTGTGTAATTTTTTATGTTGTTATACCGACATTTCTCTATTGTTGTGGGTTGCGTTTGCTGTTTCATTGTGTAATATTTTTATGTTGTCGTACCGGCACTGCTCTATTGCTGTGGGTTGCGTTTGTAGTTTCGTTGTGTAATATTTTTTTTGGTATATTGTTTTTTATCTCGCCCAAATCACCTCTGCTACTGGCTCGAAAGATTGTAATTTTAATGCTTTCATTTAATAATTATTTGTTTGCTTTATATATTTGATAACTACTGAGCGATAGAAAATAGAATGTGAACCACGCACTAGGAGACTTCAACACAGATAAATAAATTACACATCATCAACAATAGTGTGATCCGGTGCCACACCGCTTTTTTCAACTATTCACGTAATTAGAAATCTTTTCACAAATAAATAAATTCAATATTCGTGAATAATTAACAACTAAACACAAAACGAATAAATTAACATTTTCACAAAATTAATAATTTCCTCGTAAATAAATAAAATTAATTTTAATAAATAATTAACAGCTAAACAAAACCGAATAAATTCGAGTTTTCACATAATTAAGATTTTCTCACAAAATAAATAAATTAAGACTTTTTTCACATAATTAATAATTTCATATAAATTCAAATTTACACATAATTAAGAATTTCTCACAAAATAAGTAAATTCACATGTTCACACAATTAATAATTTCATCACAAATAAATAAATTCAAAATTTTCATAATTAATAATTTCTCACAAAATAAATAAATTCAAATATTCACATAACTAATAATTTCATCACAAGCAAATAAAATCAATTTTCATAAACAATTAACAACTAAACACAAAACTAATAAATTCAAAATTTCACATAATTAAAAAAATCAAATAAAATTTCATAAATATTCACAACTAAATTTTACAAACATATAAGTTCAATATATACAAAATAAAAAATAAAAAAATAACTATAACATGAATTAAAACATGAATTCAAACATATAAATCTAAGTACAATTAATTACAATTTAATAAAATAACTAATTTTATAAATGAATTAAAACATGAATTAAAAACTTACCTTTCTGGAGCTGCTTGAAGGAGGCCGCTGCTTTGCTTTGTTGTGTGTGTTAGGGTTTTGTGCTGGAAAATTATTTTTTTGGCAAATAGGGTCGGGACGCGCCTGTCATTGGTGTTCCGCTCCCCGATTTTATTTCTTTTACAAATCAACTCGGGACGCGTTTGACACTCGCGTCCCGGCTCCTTAGTATTATTTTTTTTTCAATTGGACCCCAACCTTTTTTTTATTAAAATGGACCGGGATTCGGGTATCAAACGCGTCCCAGTATTTTGAATTTTTTTTAATTAATAAACAGGCGGGACGCGCCTGTCATTGACGTCCCGATCCAAAATATCTTTTTTTTTTAATTGTAATATTTTGACAGTTTTGAATTACATATCACCCCTATATATTAATGCAAAATCCTCCTATTCTATGTGTCTGCTTCGCATGCTTCGTTTAACAAATAAAAAATTTTGGTGCTTCGGTTGCTTAGGTGCCATCCGAACCTAATATCTACCAAATTTAATATTTTCCTTTTATTATATCTTGCTACTTTAATCCTTTTCTTTTATTATATTTTACCTAATGTAATATTTTTTTTATTATATTTTATCTAATTCAATATTTTCCTTTTATTCTCCTAATAGAAAATACAAATAAGTCTAATAAAATTATAGTAGAAAAGATATATATTAGTTATTTTAATTAAAAGATAAATTACATAAGATATAATTTTAATTAAGAAATGTTATTATGAAAATTACTAAGTAGACAATATTTACAAAAAAAGTTGATAGAATTTTAATTTTGGGATTTTAAATATTCTATATAGGTGAATGAAGATTTATTCAAAATAATCCAAGTATGTAACTAAATATTATTATATTGAGTCTAACATAAAAATATAATAATAATAATAATAATAAATTAATATTGATTAAAATTCTCTCTCGATACATTCCTCAAAAATTAAATAGAAGTTACTGGTACAATCCAACACGAGTTGAGAGTACATCTATTTGGTTTTTCAAAATATGTAACTAATATTATTAACAAATTTATTCTACATTAAAATATAAAGATATCGTAATAATAATAATTAATAAATAGAGATTGAGCACGGGTTTAAAATGTGACTTATTTTGAATTTTTATAAGCATGCAAATAAAATTATTTAATAATTGTAATAATTAATAATTAAATTAGACAAGTACAAGACAAGAGGTTGAGAAGTCAAAAGTTGAGAACATCATTTGAATTTTTTATTTTACATAAAAATTTATATATTACAAATATATTTTTATATTTATCTTTGACAAACTCCGTGTAATACACGGATTTTAAACTAGTATATTATTTATTTAATAATACCCTATATCACCTCGAGAGGGAGGAGCACAATTGTTTTTAAAAAAGCACAAAAAAAAAAAGAAAGAAAGAAGAAAACAAAAAAGAAAACACACAACACGCACAAGAAATTTTCAGTACAATACACTTTCTCCCATTCTGACTTTTCACGCACCACACACACTGAAACCGACTTGAAGAAAAATCTCGCTTGCAGCTGTTCTTATCGTTCATTCAGGATGGTGATGCTTTTCCTTCCATTTATTTACATGCTACTAATGTATTCATGACTTTTAATTTGTGGTTCTTTATTTGCTCTTCCGAGTATTCCGAATTCCTAATTGCTTTCTTAATTTCTTTAATTTGATTTTGATTTCGAGTTTAATGGTTGATTAAGGCGGGGCCAGGTTTAATTTTCCTTAATTGCGTTCCTGTTATTTAAATTAAACAGCTCATGAAGCGAATTCATAGGTCAGACTTTTTTAATTAATGCTCTTCAATTATTCCTGACGCGTTTGTTATATCATTGTAGATGAAGAGTATTTCTTAATTTAATTACTTATCTGCTCTTTACTATTACTGGGGCTTTTTTTAAGTCTCTGTTATGTTGCTGTTGTAAAATTGTTTCTGAGTAAGATAGAATCTGTCTTAGGGTTGTTTGCAAATATTTTTGATTTTGAAGGAGTTGATTTATTTATTGCCGTCAAAACGAAAAATAGCTGAGAATCAGAAGTGTTTGCTAATAGAAGCTGAAAATCGATTAAAGTTAAGACTTAAGAGAGAGTGTGTTTGATGGGTAAGTTGTAAAATTGTCTTATTTCTGTGTATAACTGAAATCAGAATCAATAGTTCTGATTATAAATTAATCAGAATCTTAAGTAGAAATTGGCGTTTGCAAACACTAACTATTATTGTTATATTTCTTATTTGGTTATGTGGCATTTTTTATGCAGTCTAATAGGCACACTATTATTCTCATGCAATCGTCTCCTAGCCGATCAACTCGTACTTTCATGGATTACGATTCAATCAGTCAAGCGATGGACGGTATGGATTAAATAAGTTTCTCTCCTCATAAAGTCCAAACATTCGCACTCAAATTCATATTATTGTTGTATAATGAAATGTGATATTGTTTATTTATTTATTTATTTTGCGATGGATAACTTTAATCAATGCTTTCCGATTATTGCTTCTGAATGATCCAAATTGATATTTGATATAGAAACAGAACTTTAGCTGTACTTGTAGATTGTTATTGTTGGATATCAGATTATATAGTTTGAGATGTACATGTGTTTCGTTGTTTTTAGGTTTCTCTTTTAACGAGTTTTCAATTCCCAAATAGTTTAATTGTTTTGGTATTATATTTTATTATCTCTTAAGATTTTACAGTATCCTATATAATAGGTACATAAGAACACATTTTGCATTAAAGGGAACAGAAAATAAATATGTTGAAATTAAAAACAAATGATAAAAAAGAAAGGTGAATGTATTTGCAGTAGAATTAGTTACACTGTCGGGAATTTAGATTTTAGATTACAATGCAATGCTATGTTTTATTTTTATTTTGTTTTCCTTTTATTTTTTTAACTCACATAATTATATAACTGTTTCTTCAGGAATTTGTGGACTATACGAGCGCAAGCTCAAGGAGTTATATCCAGCCACAAGAAATATCACATATGATATCACGGATCTCTACAATTTTATTGATGGGCTTCCTGATATGAGTGCATTGGTGTAATTTCCTCTTTCTCTTTATGTCTCTCGATTACATGCACACCAACACACACTTATCACGTTCAGATCTCATGTTTACAATCTTTAACTCTCCAATAATGAGATATATACCCGTTTTTTGAATAATACTCCCTCTGTTAAATGACGCTTTAGACTCAAACAGCAGAATTAATAACTAAATGTCTTGACTAATATGCACTTAGGTACTGGTATTCAACATCTTGGGTATTGAGATTTTGTGAATAGTAAAAATCCTTGTTCGTTGTGGATGTCAAATCATGTCCGAAACTTGGGTGAAAAGTGGTGATGCTGTATTAGTTATATTAATTTAATGTATCTATAGATAAAATAGAGTAATGAAAATAAATTTAATGATAGATGTCGAATCATGTTGGAAATTGTTAGGTGGAGACTGAAAACTTAAATCCGAGCACAAAAAGGTATTGGGATTCAGAATCCGAATCCAAGATTTTGGTTTTTTTTAACAAACATGCCCTTAAATCATGGTAATTAAGAATGAAAGAAAATCAAGTATTAGTGGTAAGTTGAAAAGTATGAGGGTTTTTAGGATGGGATAGGTATAAATTTGGGAGAAATTGTGAAATATATGTAAAACAACTTATAATTAGAAAAAAAAATGTTTAGCAAGGTAAAGTGTCATTTAATCAAAAATCGAACACGGACTTTATTTATCAAAAGTGAGTATCATTAAAAGCTATATATAGTTCAATCTGTGCGTATTGTGCTTGTGCAGCTATGATCACTCGATTCAGGCTTACCTACCATACGACCGACAGTGGATCAAGCATAGGACATTACAGCACTTGAAGAAATTGGCTAATTAACTTCGACAGTTGCAGATAATGAATCCCGAATTGTATTAAAAGCCTGAAGATTCATGGTTAGTATCAGCAAGATTATATCCACCTGTCCTCGTAGTTATCCATGTTTGAACTTTTGTATTTCTCATATTTGCTTATTCTGGGAATACAATGCGACCTAGTGGCATTTTACCAGGTTTAGTATATCATATTGCTGTTTAAGTGTATTTTGTAACTTTGTATCAGCTTTTCTGAAAGATGCTATGGTTGGGCATTGTAAACCTAAATGCACAACTGTGTAAGTATATTAAGCTTGTGGTTTTTGTGAACATTTACAATTTTTATGTCTTTTTGGTGAATGGACAATATTGGGTAATTGTGTTACTGTGGAATGTGGATATATTTATTTTTTGGTGAATGGCCAATATTGTGTAATTGTGTTACTGTGATGTGGATATGTTCTTTTCAGCCAAATGACTTGCCGTAAACGAAACATTTGATACTTAGCCCTTGAATTAAATTTGTGTACAATTAGGCACTTGAAATTTTAAATTAAGACAAATAAGTCGCAAATTCCAAATTTGAGACCAATAGAGGACCCGCGTGAAAGTTGGAATAACTACTGAAGTCTGATCATTAACACATTAGATCAGAAATATATTTAAATAAAACAAGAATGATTAAAATTGTTACAAATGAGCTACACTTATTAATAGGTCAGATTTTGTCTTTTAGAGTTTGAGGCCCAAACCTATAAAGAAAGAGTGCACTATACTTATAAACTGCTCAGGGGTAATGTGGGAACTTCCGGTCACAACACACTCTTGATTTATTGAAATGCATTTTTGACTTGATTTGTTAGTTTTTAGATTTATTAGATAAATTCTAGAATTTATTAATTATTTTGATATTTATGAGGGTCCTATTCGTCTCAAGTTTAGAAGTTCAAGGCTTATTTGATCTATTTTAAAAGTTTGAAAGCCTAATTGGACAAATTTCTAGTTTTAAGGGCCAAGTTGAGCCAAGGTACTAGTTCAAGTAGGGCAATAAACGAGGCGAGTCGAGTTTTAGAGAGTTTAAGTTTGCTCGTTTATTATCGAGCTCGAGCTCAAGTTTTTTTTAACGAATATATCGATGGCTCGCGAGTTTTTTCGAGTTTAATCGAGCCTAAACGAGTTCAAAAGATATTAATTATTAATTAAATTATTCTTTAATTTATTAAAAAAATAATATAAAATATTTTTTAAAGTATATAATACACCTACTAAGATACGTAAACAAATAAGTTTATATATATATTTCTATATTTTTTATATGAACAAGTATAAAAATTATAATTAAAACCAAATTATTAGTTTAATTTATAAGAGTTTAATAACGAACTCACTCTACGACTCACTAACGAACCCGCTCACGAGCTATCGAGCTGAATACCATGAATCTAGAGTTTGCTCATTTATTAAACGAGCATTTTTAAACGAGTTCGAGCGAGCTTTTATTGAGTCGGGTAGCGAATAGCTCACGAACTGTTTGGCTCATTTACACCTCTAAGTTCAAGGTTAATTTTTACGCATTTCCCTTTTAAACGGAGCTTCAGAAATTGTTAATAGGTTTGAATTTTTCTTCTCTTCTTTACCTTTTTTTAAAAGAAAATTATTGACTTTGAGTTTTGAGTTTGGTTTATTAGTATTAATTAATCGGATTGGAGGAAAAGAAAAGAATCATTGAATATTTGGGTTGAAAATCGCGTTGGACGCGGATATACATATCCCATTTATCTATAAGTTCATTTCATTAAAAAAAATTAACAAAAAATGTCAAAATTACTTTTTAAATCCTGAACACTCTAAATACATCATTTTCTTTAATTTTTCACTGTCACCCCCAATTGGTGACTTTTGCCATTACCGCCGCTCATCACGCCGCTGCCGCCACTATCATAACCCGCCATTGTATAACAATCTAAAAAAAGTGAAAACACGATGTCATGGTCACGCCTCACTGCTGCTACCATCCCCACCGCTGATCAAGAAAAGAAAAAAGGGAGATGGGTGGTGAAAGGTAAGTGACAAAGGGAAGAAACAGATGTAAAAATAGGGTGTTCGACTATGTTTTTTTGAACACAACTCATGTGTTCGAAACTTTTTGACTGAATGATACAACGTTGTTCAAAAAAAAAAAACGAAACTCTTTTTTTTTTTGATGAAAAAGGGTGTTCAAATTAAATTTTCGAACATGTATTTTGTGTTCGAATCGATTTTCGAACATATATTTTGTATTTGAAAATCTGATTCATATGACTTTTTTTTCCAGGCATTTTTCTTTTCTTTTTCAATAGCACGGCGTCCATGGTGGCGGCAACGTGTTTCTGTGCGTGTGTTTGTTTATGTTTTTCAACAGCCGGCGACCATGGCGATGACAGAATGATGAGCGGCAGTGATGTCAACGGTTGGAGTGGTGGTGGTGGAGGATTGAATGAGGTGAATTGTATTTGGGAGTGTAGGGTTTGATGGTAATTTAATATTTTTGTGATAAAAAAATTTTAATGGCTTATACTAACAAATAGATCCGTGTATATATCTAACAATTGTGTTTGGATAACTAATTGAAACATCATATTAATAGGGAAAAATTACAGTAAACTCCCTAAACTATTAGGATTTTTGCATTTTACCATATAAAGTATTTTTTGTTACATTATACCATATAAATTATGCGATTTTTACACTTTATCCTATATTGACATACCCCTGAAAACTTTGGTGAAAATTACACTTAAATCCCCAGACTATGTATTTTTTTGCACTTTACCATTTAACCTAATATTCTTTACATCTCACCAAAATATTTCTTGTATTATTTATTTATGACTACATTTTATGTATTAATTATCTGCTAAAATTAAATAATTAACAAATAAGTATTCTAGTATTTACCTTTTAATTAATAAACGTATTTATTATATGTATTCATATTATAATATTTTTTTCTTTTAATATGATAATTAAAAAAATAAACTAAATTTATTAATTTGGTAGTGTATTGGGCGCGTATCAAATAAGATATTAAAATAATAAGTTTGGTTCAATATTGTCTAACTTAATTTCAATATTGCAGTAAACTTATATTTGCGGAAAAGAAATCAAATTAAACTAACTATGTTAATAGTGTTTTGAACTCGAAACAAAGTAAAAAATTTGGTTCTTACTTTCCTATTTAGTATGATTTCTATTAGTTTATTTTATATTTACAAAAATAATTTTACTGAAATAGAGAAAACTAAATAGAAAATTTTAAACTGAACTTAATGCTTTTGTATGTCTTTAAAACACACCTAAAATAGTCAGTTTAGTTTGATTTTTGTTTTCAAGTTTTTTCATTCAAGTGAAATAATAAAAATATATTAGAATTTGTTAATCAAATATATTATTTTACGGTATTCGAACTAAATAATAATCTTTCACTAATTATAATAATATAAAAAAAATATTATAATCATAATTATTTACTTATTTATTATTATTATTATTTTAATTTTAGTAAGTATGAATACATAAAATGTAATAAGAAAAAAATATTATGRTGAAGTATAAAAATATTAAATTATATGATAAAGTGCAAAAAAATATATAATCTGGAGGATTTAGTGTAATCGTCACCAAAATCTCTAAGAATAAAATTATCTATATAAGTCACATAATTTATTTGATAAAATATAATAAAAAAATACTTTATATGATAAAATGTAAAAAACAGAATAATTCAAGTGTTTTAAGTATATTTTTTATATCCCTATTAATAATCCCGAGCCTCATTTCTCCGAAAGGGCCAAAACCCATCCGCTCTCCATTGTTTCTTCACATCTCAACAATGGAGGACAAGCCCTCGGCGCTGAGTTCCTCTCCGACCTCCACCAATTACGCCGCCAAAACCACACAAGAGCTCGCCGTCGAAGGCCAAAAGCACCTCGAGGAAACAATCGGTGCCGCCTTCCTGATCCTCTCCGCCATGAACGACGAGCTCTGCAACCCCGCCCTTTGGTCCACCACCGCTCCTGCTCCAAGCAATCCGGCTAGTATGAGCAACGGCCACCACTCGAACGGCGACGTATTGTCGGACTCCTCCTCCGCGTCCTCCGCCTCTCAGTCCCATACTCAGCACCATCATAACAGCTCAGACATCGGCGGTGGGGCCCTCGACGAAGCTAGACTGCAGTATAAGTCCTCCGTCGCGTCGCTGCGGTCCGTCCTCGTCGCAATTTCGAATGCGCAGAAGGTATGTTTTTGCTCGTTTCAATTCAATTCAGAGTATTTTTGTGCTTCCTGGTCATTATACGTTTTGCTTTGGTACTTGTACCCTCTGATTTTGTGTGATATTTTTCCAATTGGCTTTCTCTTTGGGTTATTTGAGTGTTTTGGGAGTGTTAGCAAAAACTTTTGTTTTTGAAGAAGTGAATTAGTTTAGCATAAGCTGGATTAGTTGAGAACCTAGAAGTTGAAAGTTCAATAAGTTGAAAGAGTGTTTGACTTGTAGAAGTGCTTTTTTTTTTTTTTTTTAAGTCGGACCTGAAGCAGATTCAGAAATCTAAAACACACCTACATTTAGATCTTTGATTGAATAATGCAGCAGAAGTTTGCATTTAGAAACACTAAATATTTACCCTTTCCAATGCGAAAAGAATGATCACTTTTTTTTTTTTAGTGATTGCAAACACCCCCTTACTCCCTTAGTGGCGTGAGAATCACTTCTTCTCAAATCAAGTTGTGCTTTTCTGGATTTAACTCCAGCTTGTGTTCTAGGGAATTAGAAAGAGAATGCAATGTGTGCTATAGTGAGAATTTCTGTATCATTTCCTGATTTTGAATGTCACTCAAATGTGAAGTTCGTCTGATAATCTCTGATTTGTTTTATTTTTCTTCGACAAAAACTTGTGTCAAATTGCATATTGGAGTACATTTTGTTAGGCCGTGCCCAAATTAGTTTTTCAGTTTTTCTTTTTAGTTATTTAGGGCTTTTTTTTTAGTTTTTTATTTAGTCTAGTTTTTCTTTGGGTTTTCCCTTTTATTTATTTATTTATTTATTTTTTAGTTTTTTAGGGTTATTTGGACTCCATTTAGGTAGAGTGAATACCCTTTTGATAGCCTAATGTCAGCGTTGAACTCCATCTTTAAGATCTAGAATAACGGTTGTGGGCTCTATTTTTTTTTTTTCCTTTCTTTCTCCGGCACTATATTAAAAAGTGATTCCAGGCATCAGACATCTATTTCCATTTGTTCCTACTCAGAATTTATTTCTTTTTTCTCATTTCATGATTTAAGTCGTTTTTCTGTGTTCTTGTATGCAATCTTCGTCTGTATGTTATGTTTTTTCCTTGACGACTCTGTTTTTTGATGTGTTATTAATCAACTATTGCTTGAATGTTTCTTAAAATTCATACAATTTTGCAACTTTTTTAAATTCATGCGTGCCAAAAATGATTGTCAATTGTATTTCATTGATTTATTGTAAATGATAAATCGTCTTTTCAACTGAAGTAGGCTAAAGTACCTGAAGCCGTTCCCATGAGCATGTCTCCGGATGATCAAATGGAAACAGAGAAGCTTGAAGAGCAAGCCGCTAGCTTAAGAAAGGTACTTTTACTTAGTTTTAACAGAAAGCTAAATGCTTACTTATTATAATACTCCACTTATCCCAAATAATCTTCGTTTTAGAAGAGTTCACACAAATTAAGGAGCCCTACAAAATGACTGATCAACCCTCATTTTCTATTGTGATTTGAATTTTAGGAACTTGCGAGCAAGAACGAATATCTCAAAAATCTGATTGATCAACTTCGCGGGCTTCTAGCTGATATATCGACGTGGCAAAGTCCTTGTGCAGTATGAGGCTAACTTAGATAATTAGTGTTACTGAGGCAGATGGAGATGTGGACAAGGTACGGAACAAATAATAATAATCCTTATTTCTTTAAAAAAATTAAAATCATTATTGATATACTTTTTTGTTTTCGTGTCATAGGAAGTCGAGAATGAAATTATTTGATCGATGCTGAAACAGAAGGGCGCATATAATTGCATTTCACTTTGATGCGGATTAATGTTTTATCCGTCTCGAATTGTATTTCTTGATCGCCTGCCTTTTTCTTTGTTTCACTTGCCAGTTTAAAATTGGATGCTTTGCCTGTCTTGACCAAAGTTTGCATTTTATTTTTATTTTGATCCTAACTTGTATCAGATAATCAATTACAAAGCCACGCCAGATCTGTAGTTTCATTTTACTATATTTTATTGTATACTTTTGATGAATACTATGTATGTAGATGTCATGTACAACATAACTTCATTTTTGTATATGCAATATCCACACACATCAAAGAAGTATAAGATGAAAGATAAATTGGAATAGAAATCATGGTAAAAAAAAATTCCTCTTCAGTATCACAAAACTCCTAAACTATTTTATTTATTAAGTTGTTCCTAAACTTTGCTATTTTCTAAGTTTAGGTCCTGAAATTCAATACTTAGGGGCAAAAAGTTGTTGGATGCCGTTCATATAATTTACAAGCGTGTACAAAAATATCTTTTCAATTATACCCCTTCTTGGGAAAAAAAAATTGCCTCCTCAACTAAACATTTTTTTGTCTTTCAAAGTATTCTTTATATCAAGTTTTTTTTGCATTTCAAAGTATTCTTTCTATCAAGTTGCCTTCTCAAGATAAATTTTGTCCTCTAAAATCTTGCATATAATTCGCGTGTTTTCCTCTAGTGTAAGTTTTTTGGCCGAAAACTGAATGATAAAGGAAAAAAAATGATATATGAGAAGGCAACTTGATAGAAACAATATTTTGGAAGGTAAAATCCAAAAAACAGGATAGTTGACGAGACAAAAGTAAATTTTCAAAACTTGATAGAAAAAATATTTTGGAAGGTAAAAAACATTTTTGGTCTCATATGTAAGTCACCTGAGCGACGTCCAACAACTTTATGGCGATAAATTCTTAAAAACATAAACTTTAGAAGACACATCCGGGGCTGGGATTCGCGAAGAACAAGAGCCATCATAGCAGATAAAACAAAAGAGTGAATTGACTAAGCTTAAGCTAAGACTTCGTTCGCAGTCGATTCGGTAATAGGAAAAGAAAAGACAATAGCGAGTGACCCATAGCATTCGTAGATAGACCTTTGCCTTTTCTGATTAATGGGAACAGACCTTGAGGGAGAGCCCGAGATCATAGAGTAGGGAGAGAGGTCCTCGCTCTGATTAGTTTATCCCGCCCGCACTTCCGAATAAATCGGGATAACAAGATAGAAAAAGTAATTCGGGAGTAAATTCAAAATTTCTTAATACTTTAGGAGGCAAGAAAAAAGAAAAAAAAAACCTAGAAATCATTGATTTATTTATCGGCATGTATTACAAATTCAATCTACCTAGGGTCAGGTCGAGAAATACTGGCAACTGAAAGATATATGCTATGGATTAGCAAACCCTATACGATATAAAAGGAAACTCAAAATAAACTTTGCTGTCACACTTGCAACACAAACTAAAGAATTTGGGTTCCCGCTATAAGTGCTTTTTTCCTCGTATTGAAATGTCAAAAATCAAAACCCTGAAAGAATATCATCATGTCACCGTTTAAAACAGAAAAACATATACAGCAAACAACCATGGCTACGTTCCGATTATCGGCATTCCATTTTCAACCACATTACCCGATTTAAGAACTAGCAACAGCCAGCTATAGGGACAAAAGTGTCGCCCAATGTCGACACCGGCTGGCAACTAACATCCTCGCCCCCTTTATGGTAAAACACTTTCTGCGCGTAAAATATCAAATAACACTGTGAGGCTCTAACTACCTCCTCATCAACCTCCGTTATCCAAGCATCATCACATTTATACCACTGATTTCTCAACCGTAAATATGTCATGTAATGGCCCGATTCCAACATCCCTGAATGAGTCACTACCGCAAAAACCTCAAAATCGGTAGAATTATCACTTTTCTCCTCGCCCTCAAATGAAAAAATTCTATTTCCGAATCTTTTTTTAATTATCGAAGACGATAAATACGGACTCATGTCCAAGGAAAATGGGAACTTCAAATGACGGTCGATTTTTCTCGACATTTTTCGGGTCGGCGAGTGCTCGAAGCGTTTTATGTGTAGACATAAAACTAATGGGAGCTTTTCGAGAGACATTTGCTTCAGCGCGTTTTGCTTTTCTTGACAATTTTCGCAGTAGAGCTTTTCGTCCGTTCCTAGCTTCTCGGGCCTAGTGAAACGGTCCAAGCAGTTTGCGATAGAGGATGTCGATAAGGCCTCGTTTGGCTTATTCGGTTTTCTGGCGAGATTTTTTGAGAAGGTCCCATTTGTATTTAGGTCGAGGGATATGTCGACGCATGGATCATAAGTTGAGGACGTAAACCCACAGGATGTACACGTCACGTCCGATCTCAATAGACCCGAAAAAACCCGATGCGCAATGCACTGGCAATCCCTGTTTTCTTCACAAACATAAATATTTTTAGTTTTTAATCAGTAACGCAACATTTGAATTCATCCAAAATAGGGATAATTACAAAAACTACCCGAGGCTTATGGTATTTACAAAAAAAAAAAAGGCTAACTTTGAATAATTACATAAATACATGCTTGAAAAATACATGCTTGAGGCTTGATTCCGCTTACAAAGTTTGCTGAGGTCAACAAATATATTACAATTACACCACCTCAATTTCTCGATATATTACAAATAACCGCTACTTTCCGTCTGGTTATTTTTAATACTTTGAAAACTGAGGGATGTAATGTAAACCGTAAGGGGGAATAAGGGGTTATGTGTAGTATTTTGAAAAGTTGAGGATGTAATTGTAAAAGTATTTAATAATGTCAGCAATTTCCGTTAGATGCAGTTGCAAAAAGGTAAGATGGTGGTAACCTCAATGGTGTTTTTTTGTAAATTTTAAAGTTAGCCGGGTCCTATTGTAATTTGTCCAAACCTCAAGGGTACTTATTAACCCTTCAAACTATTCAAAATTAAGTGTCTATGACACCCAAAACCTCATACTCTTGACATGAAATATAACTGAATAGTGAACACAAGATTCTTTATTTGTATAATTACAAAACTACCCCTAAGGTTTAGTCCAATTAAATATATATATATATTAATTTACAAATAGCACCTCGTGGTTTGTACTTGTTTTAAAAATAACCCCTGAAATAAGTGCAAATTATTAGTATTATACAAAAACATATATCACAACTCACAAGGGTATGTAATTTTGAATGATAACAGGATTTTTTTCGTAATTCAGCTAAACCTCAAGCATAGGTATTTATAATTATTCCATTTTATCATTACTCAAGTAATTCTCACACAGATGTATATTGTCTAAATCATACAACAAAGTCACCTAAAAATCTTCGCACCATATCTCAATCATATTACCATATTATTAATTACCTTTAGTTTCTGGACTAGCCTTCCCCAATTTCTCGTGGATCCTGTCGAGCATCGAAATAAAAAATTCGTGGGCGTCTTGCTGCTCATAACTAGCATGATTTTCGGAATGTTGCCACCAGCTGAAAATGATGGGGAAAAAAGAAACTTCAATAAAACCAATCCATGAAATCATTCAGGTAATAGAAATATCAACTCGGAAAAAATAGACAATATGAAGATTGCAGTATGACAATATTGTGCCGGGCTCTTATATTCAATACTCAAAAATAAAAGAAATTTAAGCCCAATTCTTATAAATCCAATGAAAAGTATAAATAGTAGTGTTTGCCAAAAACTTCTACATTTAGAAGAAGCAATTTATTGTAGTAACTAAGAGTAGTTGAGAATCAAAATTTGATAGTATTTGCAAATAAATAAATTAGTTAAAGGAAAGAGTTTGGTAAAATAAGTTGTAAAAACGTTCAACTGTTTTTAAAAATCAAACAAAAGCAGAATCAGAAATCCAGAGCATTTCTTCCCATATTCTAATTAAATTATGCAGAATCTAAAGCTAACAGAAGTTGAAATTTGAAAAATACTAAAATAAGTTGACAAATAACTTTTTTCACAATCACACACAAGAACATTGCTACAAGAATCCATAAACTAGAAACACAGACAACAAATGGATATAAAACAACCAAGAAATCCAAAAATGTACAAAACAAATTCCAAACACAATGGCAAACCTGTAAAGAAACTTAGCAGGACTATAAGGCGTCCGTTCTCCCGAAAAAATAGCAGAAAAAACGACATCCACATCGCAAGGCAAACACAATCGATCCACAGACCCTCTTTTTCTGCAGATCTCATGATTATGTCTATCGCTAAGAAAATAATCCTTCAAAGGCGGCGCATGAACCAACGCTTGCAAAACAGAGTTCATAAAACAAGTATTGCCGAGATTATTCAAACCCCTCAATCCCAAAGGCACGCATGATTTTGATTTAGACCTCTGTTTATTGATATTCCTCCTCAAAATCGATCTTTTCGTGCTTTTCGAATCCAAATCACATCCAAATTCCAATCTTTTTCTCTTGCTAGCCCTTAAATCACAAAACCCCACAAGCCCATTTAATTTTAATCCCATCATGTTTTTACACACTAGGGTTTTATCAAAATCAGGATCGTACACTTGATCGCGACAAACACAACAATAAAGCTCAGCCCTGTCGATGTCTACAAATATCTCGTGGCTTGTAAAAGATTTACTGTGTAAAAATGCATGATTTGATTTCGGGGTCATACAAAATGTAACTGAGGAACAGATCAGACACATAAATAGTCTGTTTTGGTGCTCAGAGCAAAAACTGCATCTGGGCATCTCAGATTTGGGGTTATGAATCAATGTTCTGCCATATGGGCTGCAATTAAATAAATCTTGGATCATATTATATCCGTTTAAGCCATGTTTTAGCTTAAAATCCAGCAGATGCTTGCATGGGTTAGGGATTGTGTGAGATGGATTTCTTGCTGACATATTAATGAAAATGAATCTGTACTTGATCAAAAGAATTTACGAAAACTGGATTAAAAAAACAAAGTAACTTATTGAAATAACTAAAAAAAATATTATATGAGATAATTTGATTGATTAGGGTTATCAGTAATCAAATACAAATAAAAACGAATAAAAATAATTGGGAAATCAATCAACACCAGAATGGAAAAACCTGGGTTGATCTGACAAGGTGTTATAGTATAAAATAAATGAGTTATACAAAAAGGAGGAAAAAATCTTCTTTCCTTTTTTTTATTTCTCCAAATTATGAATAGATGAAAAAAAAAATCAAATAAGGGAAAAGTAGATAGTGGCGGAAGAACGAAGGTGGAGGCGCTTTCTTGTTCAGCAGAGACCGACTCATATTTTTCTGATGTGGGGCTGAACATGTTCCCTTACTTTGGGGGTGAGATCACAACCGTTTAAGATTTTGATCAACGGATGATGGGCCAACAATTGATAATGTGGACCCAAATATCGAATTATAGACTGACTATATGGTGCGTGCGTGTGTTGAAGAGAAGAGACTTGAGCGAGAGGTTTTTTTTTCCTTGTTCCCTTTTCTTTTTTATTTAAGAGATCTCTTAGGGCTCGTTTGGTTGGGAGGACAAGATGGGATAACGGGCAGATATTCTACCTTATTCTACATTTGGTTTATATAATTCAGGCCCGTGATAAAACTACGGCTCATGATAGAATCCAACCTTTTCGTGATAATTAATCCATGGGGAATGCCCGGATATAATTATCCAATTGAGTTCGAGATCCGAAAGTACATCTTTATCCCTCAACAGTAGGGGTGAGCGGAACCGGGTACCCGGTCATTTTCCTTGGAATCGGAACCGGTTGGAACCGGGTCCCAAAAAAAGAACCGGTCCCGAAACCGGTACTAGTCGGGTCCAAAGTTTTTGGAACCGGTCCCGGACCCGGTGGGTACCGGTTCCGAACCGGGTACCCGGTCTTTATTTGAGTTTTTTTTTTTTARKTTATAATAATAAATTTGCTAAATTTCGTATACTACATGCCATTAACACCCTACTATATTGTGGTATTCTCCAAAATAAAGTGCACAATACATTAGTATTTGCTTCCTCCTATTTACCAAAATTAAGTGTACAATATAGAAAAAATTTTAGTTTCCTACTATATCAATTATATAATATTACAATACCAAATTTTATGAAAATAAATCTACAAATACATAATATAATAAGAAGTTCACAATATTCATTAATATAAAGTCTTTAAACTTATTCATAATAAGAGATCACAATTCAACAAAATACATAGAAAATCCTCAAAATACACTTAAATATATTAAATATTAAAGACTTGGTACCGGGTACCCAGTTTAGGAACCGGTACCAGCGGGTACCCAGTCCCGGAACCGGTCCCACCGGGTACCCAGTGGGTACCGGGTCTCGAAAGTATGGACCCAGAACCGGAACCGGTTACAACCGGTACCAACGGGTCCGGTTCCGGGACTGGACCCGCCGGGTCTTAAGCAGTTCCGGGTCCGGGACCGGGTACCCGATATTTTTGCTCACCCCTACTCAACAGTGTTAATTTTTGACAATCTTATCCTAATGGCAATGATTAATTACGATTTAACCTTTACACATACACGCTCCTCTCTGAAGAACCCTATTTCGACGTTACGCTGCGCTGCTCGGTAGAACTTCTGCTTTCTCCATTGTCGTATCTCACTGCTCACCTACAATTGAGTGAAGTTGAAGTTCAATTGAATCGAAGGTAATAAACCCTAATCTATAAATTTGTCTTGGTCTCTTGTGTTATTGTGATAAATTTGTAGGCCCGGATGTGAAAAGGTGTGTTAATTTTATGCATCTAGTTATATGTGTGTGTTTATGTCTCTGTATATACACCAGATTATACATACTCCTCTTCCAACTTGCTCCGCCGGATAAAAAAGAAACACATAAACCGTATGAATTATCCCACATCTCATCGGAGGCACACTGGAGTGATGGTGGTTTAATTTCTGCTCTTTTGGTAACATCAGCAACATTAGATTCTTAGTTTCTGCGTGTTCATTTATTTTTTTTCTTCGTATTTTATGATTTTTGTTGTGTTAGACAAAATCGATGAATTAATAGTGTTTCTTAATAGATGATTTATTGAAGTGTTAAAAGCTCAAGGGGTTTTCACTTGGTTTCCTGTTTTTTGGAATTTTGTCTTTTTAATTGTGTTATAATCAGCAAGGGGTCTTATTTGGACATATTTTTCAAATTCACAGCAAAAAATAGATCCACAAAAGGTGTTACGCCCTTTCAGTTTGGAAATCAATTCTATCGGATTCTGAAAATAATAGTTCCAAAACAAGGAACTTGAAGGCTTTGCATGATTTCTTGGTGACAATATACCTTTCAATCTCAATCATCCGAATTCGTTGACAATGCATATGTGCCATTACGTTTCAAACTCTCTTGCTGCAGAAGATAGATTTTTTTTGCATTCTAATGTTTGTTAGACTTTTTTCTCACTATAATGTTGGTTAAATTGCAGAACACATGCTTTTTTATGCAAGTGAAAAGTATCCATTGGAGGATAGTTACTCAACACACATCAGCGAGGTATCTTTAAATTTTGTAGTTTAACTAATCTCATTCTTCCTGGAAATAGACCTTTCATTGGTCATATTGCTTCGGTTTCCCATTAATGTCCCTTGATTTTAAATTAATAGATAAATGACATTGTGTAATAACTGGATGCTTTATTTAACGCGCTAGCTAATGACAATGACTGTATAATTCATGTCTTATTTCTAGCATGGTGGCAGTACAAATGCTTTCACATCATCTGAACACACCAACTACTACTTTGATGTTAACCCAGACTGCTTTGACGAAGCATAGGACAGGTATTAAATGTTTATTTCCCACAAAGTGCTCTCTCTCTCTCTCTCTCTCTCTCTCTCTCTGTTTTAAATTTTAAATATTGGTTGTCCTAGATGGGTGGATTAATTATGTTATATATCCAGATTCGCTCAGTTTTTCATCAAACCACTGTTGTCGGCTGATGCTACCACCAGAGAAATAAAAGAGGTCGACTCTGGTTGGCATTCGATCTTGTACCTTGTCAATGCATTTATTTCATATTCTTTTTGTTGACTTCGTGTTGACTTTTTAGAAAACCAGAAGAATTTACTGTTCGATGTTTGGAGAATGAATCAGGTACGTTTTATTTTTCAGGCTTCCTCGTTAGCCAAAGGATGATGAAATGCTATTCACCTCTATAATTGACGGAAAGTTCCTTTCAAAATATATTTTCTCGGATTTCGTATATACTATTTGGTTTCTAAAATTTATTCTTATTTTGATTCAAAAAGATGATGAATGTTTTTTTTTCTCTCCTTTGTTTAACGATGAAACCATTTTATGTTATCGTTTATGAGAATATAATTCTCCATTTCCATTTATGATTCTGCAGAATGAAAAGAACTAATCAAGTTTTGTTTAAAATTTAGGGTAAAAGATTATACGCATCCTGTACTATACGCGTTTTTTGGGTTTGCATCCTAACATTTTTTTTTGTAATTTAATGCATCCTGTACTATACAAAATTTTGAAAGTGCATCCTGTACTATACAAAATTTTGAAAGTGCATCCTGTACTATACAAAATTTAGAAAAAACTAGTTTTATTAAATAAATATGCAAACCATATTTTATCCTAACGTTTACCGGAACTAATTTTATTAAATAAATAAAATTTATTATTTATTAAATAATAAATTCGGTGAGTTTGCATATTTAATAAAATATGCCGGAACTAGTTTTAAATAAATAATAAATTCGCCGGAACTCACCTAAAGTATACGGGTTTGAAAATATGCAACCTCACTCGTGAGACTAGGTGAGTTTCGGCGAGTTGGCTGGTCGGAGGATGCACTTTCAGAATTTTTTGAAGTACAGGATGCATTAAATTACAAAAAAAAAATGTTAGGATAAAAACCTAAAAAACGTGTATAGTACAGTATGGTTACAATCTTTTTCCTTAGAATTTATTATAAGCACAGCTTCATAAACATTTAAGTGTAAAAGATCATCCATACCACAAGTTCAGTACAGGTTGGCCCTTTTATTCTCTAATCAAAATGTTAATTAAATTACATTATTACGTTTCAGTGCCCTGTTTTGTCTACATTATACTTTTGTTCTTGTTTGAACCTTCTATTACTTTTGGTTGTGTCATCATGCTTATTGTGATGTTGAGGCTATTATGTTCTACTTCAAGTGATTGTCAAGCTCGAGCATCATAATTTTCTTATGTTTATTTTAGGATGGAGGTTATTTTCTTGTTGCCTCCTAAATTGCTAGGCCATTCCTTGATAAACTGTCCTCTCTTGATCCTACTTTTGAAGTTTTTTTTTTGTCCACAGTATTGAAGGGTTTTTTTTTTTGTATCCACTAGATTGAAGGTCATTTGACACCAGATTTTCATGATTTAAAGAATTAGTACAATAGATGTCGTTTGAAAAGGAAAAAAAAATTAATTCCATTGAGTTGTTTTGGGTTTCCTACTAATTATTTGTTCTGTCACCATTTAAAGAATTATTACACACACTCACCTCTTATAAGTAATTTAAAACTGAAATCAAAATTTGAAAACAATAAATATCCAATTGTTAGCTTAAGTTTTTTTGTTAATGGGTGTACAATACACATCTGTTGCCAAAAAATGCGCAAAACACATTCGAAGGTTATTATTGTCCATTTGGAGAATTATCCATGTTATCCCCATTATCCTACGAACCAAACGAATGAAAATACACGTCCCTCCTAATTTGTCCCCGTTCTCAATCAGTCGCAACAAACGTGAGACACTGTTATCGCAATAGTGCTATCCCGAGATACCGTATTAATCTGTTCAATCCCGTTCTCCCAACCAAACGAGCCATTATTGATTTAGATCATTTTGTGGAGGTTGCAGCATCCGGGTGTGCTGTGCATGCATTCATATTTCAATGAAACATTATACATGATAAGTATGTATATTATGCGTTATGAATAAAATCAGTATTTTATACTATATAAATTCATAATTATCGTACACATAAATCATATTTATTATATATTTAAAATTTACTCATCACTATTAAAGTTAAACTCATCGTACAAATAACACAATTTTCACTTAATTCAATATACTACAAGCATATTGTATTCATCACACAAAACATCAAATATTCATCATACAGTATATACGTATTCATCACACACAATATATATATATATATATATGTGTGTGTGTGTGTGTGTGTGTGTGTGTGTGTGTGTGCGCGCGCGCGAGCGCGTGTGCGCAAGCACAATTTTTAATTTTCTCAATAAAAAATAATACAAGACTTAGATATTCATCACAAAGTACGTTCATATTCATTACACAGTGCATCCATATTTATCATACATAAACATAATTTTCAATTCTCTCAATATAAAATCAATATAATGGAAACTTCTATGATACATTTACCGGCATCATTCTTCTTCTTTATTAACCAATAAATTTATTTAAAAAGGTTATTAATTCTTAGAGATTGTGATTTTCCAATCATTGATTGGATCACAATACTTGGGTATGATAAAGTGAGTGTAGTGTTTTCCCAAAATAATACTCATCGCACATAAATTTTATATTTATCACATAAGATTTACATATTTATCATATATAATATTTATATTCATCACATAAAATATATATATTTTTCAAAAAAATATTAATATTCATCACATAACATTGAAATAATAATCCAGTTTATCCTACACTATGCACCTAGATAGATGGTGAAATTAAATTTAATCATTTTGTTTTCACTTCACATCCGCACACACACAATATATATTTTTCAAAAAAATATTAATATTCATCACATAACATTGAAATAATAATCCAGTTTATCCTACACTATGCACCTAGATGGATGGTGAAATTAAATTTAATCATTTTATTTTCACTTCACATCCGCACACACAATATATATATATATATATATATATATATATATATATATATATATATATATAATTATTCTTTAAGAATAATAAATGAGGTTGATAGGATGACACCAAAGGCATAGTCAAGAAGAAAATGATAACGAGCATTCTCGAGCATTATGTGGTAGGAGGAAAAACATGGAGAGAGGGGAATGAACTTTTTCCACCTTTGTCTCCTCCAACAAATAATATTCAACAATATTATCTGTTCGTTCAAGTACTTTCCATCTTGCTCAATCTAATTTTGCTTAACTATTAAGAATATAATAAAACCCAAATTTATTTGATGTCATCATATGATCAGGATAATTTACCACTACACCCATCTTATTATTTGACTCTTAAGTACAACCTGTGAACTATATTTTCAATGTTCTTGAAGGAAAAATATAATTAGTGTGTTTTCGTCAACAAGTGACTGGTGAAAGACAATTTAAATATTTATTATTTTTATGTATTATGAAAATATGTATTTGATATTATATATACATGGAGTCTTTGATAAATAAGAGAACCATAGTTCTACTGTCTCTTTTGTCTCTTCTTCTGTCACGCCCCATTTTCGAAAAGTGTAAATTATGATTCTTTATAAATAAAACTTCCAAAATCAAGGGCGTGAGTTTTCAATAAATCACAATCACAATAAATTTGAGCGGAAGCGTGAATAAAATTTAAATATTTATTTGAAAATAGGAGATTCACTTAATGAATCAAAATAGTAGTACTCGACTATTCAAGGAGTTTTAAATAGAAACACAAGCCTCAATATTTATTTGTAATTTGACATAAAATTAAGATACCAATTCATAGAAATGAAAATGAAATAGCATTGAAAATAGCATCTTCGCATCCACCGCCTCGTACCACATCCAACTCCTCAACCTTTGAATGCGTTTCGTGAAAATGYGAATGTAGATGCTCGTGCTTGAAAATTCTACTTTTGAGATCCCTCGTTTCCTACATTAAAATAATAATTTAACTTAGTGCTTCGCTTTAAAAAAAAATGGATTTGGATAATTGAAAAGATAATTAAACCATAGCCATGAATCGAATGTCCGGTTAGGGAAAACAAAGCCAATAGGGTTGTTTTAGTCGGGTTCTTGGAATTGGAGGGATAAAAATTGAAGTTTTGGGTAAATTGGAGCCTCAATTGAACGAGGGTAAGAGTCTTTGGGATCAATTGGTTAAAAATTAAAATCTTTGGGGTCCAATTGAATAAAGGGCGAAAGTCTGGAGGTTGAATTGAGGTTGTTGACAATTTGGGGGTTCAATTGAATGGATGGCAAAGTTCTGGGAATCAATTGAAAAGGGGGTAGAAGATCTGGGGTCAAATTTTGGGATTTTGAAAAAGTTTGGAAATAAAAGGGGAGGCAGCCCCTTTCTTTTCTTCYTCCCGTCACTCCTTCTTTTCCTCCCCCAAATCAATTCGGCCAGCGCATCTTCCCTYCCCCTTCCTCGGCCGAAAGCAACGACACCCGGCGACGGCAAGGCGGCGGCGTCTGGCAACAATCCGGCGGGGGCACGTTCGGGTGTCAGTATCCCCTTAATTCTCTGGGCCGGTCGAATTTGGAGGGTGCAAATCCCTCGCTGTCCCCTTCGAAAATTGACGGCGTCGGTCGGCTGAAAGGCTGGAAAGCCGGCGGGGTTTGGCGAGGCGGCGGCGCACGCTGGTGACTGTAGGTGGCGGCGGTGGTTTCAATTATCGACGGGCTGCTGGAATTGGGGGTGATGTTGATGGTTGGGCGATGGGGAGGCGCTGCGATTGAGTTGTTGGCGACGGCGAGGCGGCGATTCGGGTGCGTGGGGTTGTTTGGTGGTTTTGCCGTGGCGGTTTACGGCATGGCGTGGGTTCGGGCCGGGATTGGTGTTCGGGTTGGTTGGGGTTTGAGGTTGGAATCGGCAGCCGATTCGGTTACGACGGCTGGTCCTCGTGGGTTGTTGGGTTCTGGTGATGGTGGTGGTGGTTCGTTGGGTGGCAGGCGTGGCCCGTGAAGGCCCAGTGGCAGTGGTATGGTTCGGGTCTCGATTTGGGTTGTCGTGACGTAGCAGTGGAGATGGTGGTGGTCCGATGGTTGTCGTGGTTGGAATCGGCAGCCGGTTCGGTTACGACGGCTGCCGGAAATGGATTAATCAAATGTGTTCTTTGAAAATTTTTAGAAAAATAAACAAGAATGGGTTTTACTTGTTGCAGCCGTATGAAAATTGTAATGAATTTTGGAGGTTGTTTGGGTCTTCTTTAAAAACCAAGCATATGACTTATTTTTGGAAAGTTAGGGTTAGGTTTAGTGGATTCGGGCTAGTCATTGGGCTCATTTTTGAAGTCCGAAAAATAATCGACCCAATGACGACTTAAGTTTTGAATCAAATAATTTCGTGAACGACCCAAATCGACGAATTTAAAACCTTAAATCGAAATAATTTCTAAGGTGACCCAGAAGTATTTTAAATTGTTAAAAAAATAATATGGATAAATTATAATAATTTTAGAAACTGAAATTATTTAAAAACTAAAATCTATTAATTTGATTATAACAAGATTTTAAAATAATTTGAGATCATTTACATAGATACAACTACAATATAATAGTCTTTAAAATATAATTAACAATCGCACTAGAAATTATATTAAATAGAAATCCTTAAATCAATTAAATAAATCGTAGTAGTTTTTAGAAGTCGAAATATATATATATAATTTATTTGGTAACCGAATTGTTAATTCGATTAAATAGAATTCTATGGGTTTTGAATTTGGCTTTGGTAAAAATAAAATAAAATGAAAATGATGTAATTTGATTTGAATAAAAGGCTTATTGGACTTGAAACAGTAGAATTTAAATAAAAAAAAATATTGGGCTTAATATTATAAGGAAATAAAAACTTGGGCGTTACATCTTCTTTTATGTTTTTTCTTTTATGTGTTATCAGCACAAAACTCTAACCTGTTGAGAGTGATCAATAATAAACCTCCATGATTAAAGCAACAATTGTACAATTTTTGTACGTCGAAAATCTTACCGCGATGTAAGTTTGAAAAATCGATTTTCGCGTTTAAACTGTTGGATTATGCTCTAATTTTTACAAAACCTACAAGACCTATTGAACTACATTCTAAACGGTGGAGATTGGATTCGGAGATACGAGGAAATATATATAAAATCTCGAACAATGTTGATTTTATTTTCAAAGTTTTCTGTGCAGCGTTTTTCAAAATACAATTGCGCACAATAGAACCGTTGGATCAAGCCACAATTTGGATATATTATTCCATACATATACAAGTTCATTATGAACTGTGGAGATTTGAATACAAGGACTAAAGAATTCTATAAGGAATCTTGAACAGAGATGATTCTGTTTCCCGAAACTGTCTGCCAAGTTTCTTTTAAAAATTAAATTATACAAAATCGGACCGTTGGGGGAAACTGAGTTTTGGATATAATGTTCATAACAAGTAGCAGTTAGATCTGTACGGTGGAGATCGGGTTTGAATCTTTTTATAATCAGAAATTATTGCAAAAAAATAAAAATAAATTCAAGTAATGTCATAGGAGAAAACCGTGTCTTTCTTCCAAGATAATTCGAATTACCCTATTATTTATTAAATACAACTAATAATATTTATTTTATATGAATATATGGCATGGTATGTATTATTGTTCATTCTTATACAAAGCATGTATATGTATATATGTTACATATGATTATATGCATGTGATGTTATGTACAACATTGACAAACATGAAATTTTGGAATACTTTAATGATATTCATAAAGTACACAATATATTATTACTTATGATTTTAGATGATTTCTTATTTAGAAATTTTAAATATAGTTATCTACATGATTAGATGAGAGATTGATCATGATTTTGCTAATATGTTTAGTTAACCATGAATTAGATGAATTGATAGATTCATGTATGTTGGTAATTCTCTTCAAGCTGATTTTATAAGAAACTTTTAATATATGTATTATTGATTGTACATTTGAATATTTTCATGATAATGAAAGTTCATGAACAATAAAGAATTTCATAAATAAGTTTTGTGACAAAGTATATTCACATAATATCAAAGAAAGAGTATGACATATATTCTTCAAATTCATTATCTAAAGAAATTGATTGAACTAACTCAATCTAAACTTAAAATAATCTACTCAAAAGAAATCGAGTACTACTATTTGTCATTTGATGTGGAGACTAGTGTAACTATAATTCACAATAATATCATACACCAACACCCAAATGACAAAGAACCGTGAAACTAAGTCAAAGTCAACTCTCTAATGAATTTGAGACTTCATATTGACCTAAATATTATATTAGAAGTATATGTAGTTGAAAATTTTCAATAAACTTTGGGATGTGCTCTAAATGAATATTTTGAGAATTTTATGAAACACTACTTCTAAGCCTAAGAAAGTGAAAAGAATTTTGTTTTCTTGATAAAAATGGTCAATGACTTTGATATGTTGCGACTAAAAACATGTCTTACCATATGTGAAAAAGAAGGTCACTTTAAATGACAATAAGTAATTGAGAGATGCAATCTCACTCTATATTTTTCCACTTGAGCAAACATACTGATGCCCTTGTATGTTGTAGTATGTAAATTTTTATAGAAATGGTTGTTATAGAAAATAGGGAGATGCTTGAAGAAGAAGATAGTGAGATAGAGATTAGAGAGAGAGAAAAGAGAGTTAAACAGAATAATTCCCAAAAGCTGCTCTCATTTCCGTCATTTGTCCCTTTAATAGGGAAATTGTTCACAATACTCTGGGACCACTACATAACAACCCAAAATATCTTATAAAAATACAAACAAGTTACTTGATAACAATTAATTAGAATTTACAGAATTAACCCTCCTTCCACCTCAGCATTCTCCTTCAGCTTCAAGGCCAGCTGTCGACTTTCATAGCCACGCGTCCACACACTACTGGCTCCTCTCATGTCCTTATCTCGGCCGATAACTCCATTTTCATTTCCCCCAAATTGGATTGACTTTGCTTTAGAATTAGGGTTCGTTCTTCCCTTTTTCCCTTCTAGCGATTTTCCCAACTTGTGATTCGTACTTTTTTGTTACGAATGTGTACATAATTGAGTCTTATTTTAGTCTTTTTATTTTCTTTTTTTCGGGTTGAGAATGAGTTGAATTGCATCATTTTGCGTTTTTCATTTCTTTACTTAATTTTCCGACCTATTGATCAATAATTGGTCCAAACGAGAATAATTGTGTGATTTCTCATACAGCTAGAGTGTCTGGTGAATTCAAAGCACGAAGATTGAAGGAGAAACACTCACAAGTAGCCCAAAAGGACACACACCGACCGGGAAGTTGGCGCACCGAGCGGACCCGGGTACAGTAGCTTTCGTCTGATCGGACAAGGCGTATGACCGGTCGGATAAGAGCGTTACGAATGCAGATTTCTGAGAATTTTCAGTACGAAATGGCTAAAAACATGTTTAAAATGGCAGAGGCGGCTAGGGTTCGTGGAATTCAGTCCCGGAGGCTAGAAGAGAGGGGTAGATACACAAAGAACACTAAAAGGTTGAGAGATTTGACACATCTCTCATACCTCCAGATAAATTTGTGCAAGGGCGTATCAAGGTTCAGTTCGCAGCAATTCCCGTTCGTGGCTAAGGTGCTGGGTTCGTGACAAGCCCGAGGACTCTACGCCTTTTAATTCGGAGTAATTTGTGGATCGTCATCATCACTCGTTGAATCTAGTTCGACGATTAGTAACTTCTGAACTCGTATTCTTAATCATTCATAGAGTAGTTTAGTTTGATTTTAATCATGAACAATTGATGATTTGATTAGATAAATGTTTTGTTAGATGGATGTTCAAGTGTTGGTGTTTTGGAATAAGAACTTTTGAGTGTTTGAGAACTGTGTTATTATATTTTATATTGTTAGAACTACGGTGAACGATTACCTTGGATATTCTGAGTATTAGCTTGTCGAAGGGTGAATTCTATGTAATTACGTTTGTTATCGTTGGCGTTATTCTATATGTTGAATCATTAGGATTGTTATAGCTGAAGCATTTTCATGTTTATGGTGGTTTATCTATTTAGGAAAAGCTCTTACTAGATTAAACACCTTTTTGCTATTTTAATCCCTTGTCGAAAGGTTGACACCCTCGAGACAAGGAGTTATCATTTTACTTGGCAAAACTGAATCTTTTCAAAAACCCCATTTGACCGTGTGTTTTTAGATAAAATTGTGATATTAGTATAATAAACATCGTTAAATCCGATTCTCATTCCTCGAGAGATCGACCCTAGTTGACTCATCGGTCTACAAGTGACCCCATTCTCTTGCGGGCGAACTAAAACCCTTTCAAACGTAGACGCGTATTTGTTAACCAGAATTTAATTTTGAAAGGAATACAAAAGTTCGGCTCAAAATTTGGCGCCGTTGCCGGGGAATGGTAAAGGTGTTAAAGATGTTTATTTGTGTTATTGCTTATAAGTCGTAAATTGTATAATGTTTATTGTTTGCCACTCGATGCGGTGATTGTTTGTTGTTGATGCAAGGTCGACGAATCCTTAGAGGAGAATTGACCCCATTCATCAATAGCATCGAACGCCTTTCGAAACCAAGACAATTATTTCCTTTGACCGAAGGGAATCTTTTGGAAGAAAGTTCATCCAACATGGCAGAGAATCTACCTCTTGGAGGACGGGGAGGAGCGAATGGTGGACGAGGGAGGGGAAGAAACACCCAAACCCCTCCTCGCGATTATCCATATGGAGTGCCACCCATTGACGATGTGCACGTACAAGAGCAAATGGATAATAACGGAGATGAAGAACAAATAAATCCACCTCTACTCCAAAATGAAGAACCAAGAGAACCAAACCAAGCGAACAACGGAGAACAACAATCGAGGGGCGATCATCAAATCATGATGCAAGAGAATCCTACTTACCAACAACCTCATCAATGATTTCGGAACCGAGAAGAAACTCGAGCTTATAACAATCGAGCAAATAGAGAGTTCGATCAGAACAATGGTGGCCATGGCGGGCCCGAGCCCCAAAACAACCAACGAAACCACCAAAGGCATGAGGATTTCGAACGAGAATGGAACCACAATCAAAATAGGAGGGAGGGACGTCCGTTCAACGCTTGGCAGAGGGAGAATTTACGAAACGATGGATATAATGATCGTGGGAATTACGAGGAGGAGAGTGACTATGGGTATTATGAGGAGTATGGGGAGGAAAGAAACTATGGCGCACGAGCCAACTTCGGAGGAAGGAGAGATCGCTAATACCCTAACCAACGCCATCAAGGAGATCTCCTTTTCCCAACGATTGGATCGTACAGCAGTGCAATAGTCTTAGGCCCCGCGGCAAGAGACTATGATTTGAAGGCGAGCAGTGTAAATCAACTTCCTGACTTTCACGGCATACTCAATGAAGATCCATTGAATTTCATTCGAGAATTTTACCTTGTGGTGGGCAGAATCCCGCATCTTGGACTGCATGAGGATCAATTGAGGATGAAATATTTCTCTACTACTCTGAAGGACAAAGCGAAGCATTGGCTTTTGTCGTTGCAACCCAATTCCTTGACTAATTGGGAGATGGTGTACAAGAAGTTTGTGAGTAGGTTCTACTCCGCTCAAACAACTGCTAAGTTGCGAAGAGAGATCATAAATTTCGAACAAATAGAGGGGGAATCATTCTACGAAGATTGGGAGCGATATAAAGGGCTTTTACAAAAATGTCCACACCACAATAATAGCACCGAGATGGTGAATAATTATTTCCATGAAGGGTTATTTCCGGTCTACAAACAGCAAGTGGAGGTGAAGGCCGGAGATTTTGGCGAATTGACCACCACAGAAGCTTGGGATTTATTCGAGCACATGAGCGAGAAATCACAACAAACGAGCTTCTGACCGAGGAGGTACAAAGTCCCAACAATTCAAATCGAGGAACTAATAAAGCAAGTCGCACTATTAACAAGCAAGATGAAGGGGGAGGAGGAACTTTCGACACCTCCGCCTAAGATGTGCGAAAAATGTGGGGCAGTGGGACATGAAATGGATACTTGTAATGTGGTATTTGACGACGAAGAGGAAGGGGAGGTTAATGCCATCCAAAATTATCAACCCAATGATAAGTATGGGAAGAAGTTTACCGGGCAGTATAACTCAAGTTCAAGCTACGTTCCAAAGAGCTCAAACTACATACCCAATTCCAAATCCTCGGACCAACGACAATTTCCGAATAAGAGCCAAGGAGAACCGAGTGGCCAAAACTCTTATCAAAATAAGGGGCAAGGCAACTATTCTCAATACCCTCCGAAACAATAACAGGCACCACAACAACAATATCAACAAGCACCACAACCGCAATACCAACAGGCACAGCAACAACAATTTCAGCAAGTGCCACCACAGCAGCAAATGCCACTCCCGATTAACCCCGACGACGAACTAAGATTGTGGGGTCAACAACTAGAGCACGAGACTCTACGTAATCGGGAGGAAACACTTCGTACAATCGAGGAAGGCAAGCGGACAAGGAAGCAACTAGAGAAGCTAGAGATGATGATAGGGCAACTCTCGGCTTCTATGGCAAAAACGACGAGTGATCCGGGAAAGTTACCTAGCCAACCCGAGCAATCAATGGCGGTGCATGTGTTGCGAGGTGGAAAGCAAGTCGATAACGGAGTACAAGAAGCCGAGAGGGAAGACTCCGAAGACGAGCAGACAATGGATACACAAGATGGACAAGAGTCAAGTGCGAATGGAGAAGGAGGAACATTGGGTGAGATTAACAAATCAAGTAATCCATATGTTCCAGGATCATTGAAAGGAACTTTTCAACCGAAACGTGCTGAAGCAGATCAGAAAGACGCAGCCAAGGACCTGACCGATCGGACTACCAAGGTGACCGGCCGGACTGGAGTCCAGAAGGTTTTTACCGATCAAACTGAGAAGCAAACTGATCGGACTGGAGCCCAAAAAAATTTGTCCGACCACACCAACCCAGGGTCCGATCGGAGTAGAGGATAGGAGGTTTCTACCAATCGGACAAATAAGACTGACCGGTCAAACAAGAGATGAAGAGGAACAAAGACCACAACGTGTAATAAAGGACGCCATACCATTTCCCAATCGTCTCAAACCAGCAAGATAAAGCAAAAAGTTCATGGAACTCTACAATATGCTGAAGGACGTGAACGTAAATCTCCCACTTTTCGACGTGATCAAAGCTATGCCGGCTTACGTAAAGTTTTTTAAGGAACTTGCGTCAAAGGAGAGGAAAATGGAAGGAAATGAACAGATGATTTTATCCAAGGAAGTGAGCACAATTTTCCACCAAACGCTACCACCGAAGGCAAAAGATACAGGGAGTTTCTGCATCACAATCACCCTTGGAGATGGACAAAGAGCGCGTGGAATGCTTGACTTAGGGGTGGGAATCAATTTGATGCCCTTTGCCCTGTACAAACAATTCAACCTTGGGAGAATGAAGCCAACGAGCTTACGACTTCAATTGGCTGATCGTTCATTACGATATCCGTGGGGAGTGGTCGAGGACGTTCTAGTGGAGGTTGGATCCTTGGTAGTCCCCGTGGACTTTTTAATACTAGATGTCGGAGAAGTGGATGCGGCAAGCAAGGAGCACACTATACTACTGGACAAACCTTTCATGGGAACATCGCACACATTTATCGATGTGGGAAGAGGAAAGATGACACTCTCCGTACTAGGGGAATCAGTGACGTTCTCACTCAAAGATATACAAAATATTCCATCACCAATGATTGGTCCCGATTGCTCTTACCTTGATTCGGAGGACCAATGTGTGAGCGGACTATTTGGTGTTGTACCAGTCGAGAATGATGACGCCGAGGACGACGGTTTTGATTCAAGCATGGAGGGGGTGGTCACTCTTTTCGAGATTAATGAGGCACCCATGATCAAACAAACCATTGGGCCCACCTTGGATCCCAAACTGGAACTTAAACCGCTTCCAAGCCATCTGAAGTACGTATTTCTTGAGTCGAACGAGAGGAAGCCCGTAATTATATTTGCGGAGTTGGCAGAACATGAAGAAAGAGAACTCATCGAGGTTCTTAAAAAGTACAAGCAAGCGATAGGATGGAGTATCAGTGATATCAAGGGGATAGGTCCGGTCACATGCATGCACCGGATCGATCTTGAAGAAGGAGCGAAACCGATACGAGAAGGACAACGACCTTTAAACCCTACGCTCAAAGAGGTGGTCAAGAAGGATATTTTCAAGTTGATCGAAGAAGGGATCATATATGTTGTCTCCGATAGTGAGTGGGTTAGCCCGGTACACGTTGTTCTGAAGAAAAGGGGGCATCACAATATTGGAAAATGAAAAGGGAGAAATCGTCCCAACACGCTTAACCACCGGGTGGCGGATGTGCATTGACTACCGCATGCTCAATGCAGCGACGAGGAAGGACCATTTCCCACTCCCATTCATGGACCAATTGCTCGATAAGCTAGAAGGGCATGAGTACTATTGCTTTTTAGACGGTCTTTCCGGCTACTACCAAATCGCAATCGCTCCGGAGGATCAGAAAAAGACCACATTCACGTGCCCCTTTGGCACGTTTGCTTACCGAAGAATGCCCATTGGCTTGTGCAATGCCCCAACGACCTTTCAGAGATGTATGATCTCCATTTTCACCGAATTCATCGATATTTTCTCGAAGTCTTTATGGATGACTTCTCGGTATTTGTCTCTTCCTTCTCTCATTGCCTAAATAATTTAACAAAAGTACTTGAGCGATGTGTTGAATCTTACTTGACCTTGAGTTGGGAGAAGTCAAATTTCATGGTGAAAAGTGGTATTGTATTGGGACATGTGGTGTCGAGCAAGGGATTGGAAGTTGATAAAGCGAAAATGAACGCGATTGAAACTCTTCCACCCCCGAAGGATTTTAAAGGAGTGAGGAGCTTTTTGGGACATGCGGGCTTTTACAGACGTTTCATTAAAGACTTTTCAAAAATCTGTCGCCCGTTATGCAAGTTGCTTGGGAAGGATGTGCCTTTCAAATTCAATAGCGAGTGTCTTAGCTCCTTCAACATCTTGAAAGAAAAATTGACACAAGCACCAGTGGTAGTAGCACCGGATTGGTCTCTTCCTTTCGAGATTATGTGTGATGCTTCGAACGAGGCAGTTGGGGCAGTTTTGGGCCAACGAGTAGATAAATTGCTGAGGGTTGTTTACTATGCTAGCTATATGTTGAATAGCGCCCAACGCAACTACACTACTACCGAACGAGAGTTATTCGCGGTTGTGTTCTCACTGGATAAGTTCCGTTCTTACATCGTCAGTTCCAAAGTCATCATACACACTGATCATGCAGCACTTCGTCATTTATTCGCCAAAATGCAAAGCAAGCCGCAATTGATTCGTTGGATTCTTCTCTTACAAGAATTCGACGTCGAAACCAAGGACAGAAAAGGGAGCGAGAATGTAGTTGCCGATCACCTGTCCCGTATGCTAGTGGAAGGAGAGCCAAACAAAGTCGAGTTTGTGGATGATGTGTTCCCTTACGAAAGCGCACATGCCGTCGAAGAAATAAACGAACCATGGTATGCTGATTTTGTAAATTTCCTTGCTTGTAAGATTATCCCTAACCATCTTTCTTCGCAAGAAAGAAAGAGATTTTTGTTCAAATGCATGAGTTTCTTTTGGGACGATCCTTATCTCTACAAACATTGCAAGGATGGGCTTTTTAGGAGATGCATACCGGATGAAGAGAAGATAGGCGTGCTAAGATTTTGTCATGATGAGGGAGGACACTTCGGAAGCCAGAAAACGGACAGATTTTAATGGCCCTCACTTTTCGCCGACGCTTTTCAATACTGCAAGACATGCGATAGGTGCCAATGTTCGGGAGCAAGAGGGAAGAAGGACGAGATGCCCTTGGTGCCCAATCAAGTGATCGAGATCTTCGATATTTGGGGCATCAACTTCATGGGTCCTTTTACGAGGAGTGGAGAGTACGAGTACATACTCGTAGGAGTCGATTACGTGTTAAAATGGGTGGAGGCAATTCCCACAAGGAGATCTAACTCTGAGATTGTCCTCAAATTCATTCAGGAGAACATCTTTAGCCGATTCGGAATGCCAAGAGCGATTATAAGCGACGGGGGGAGTCACTTCTGCAATAGGGCCTTTAATCGACTGCTGAGCAAGTACGGGGTGCATCACAAGGTGGCAACCCCTTATCATCCACAAACCTCAGGACAAGTAGAGAGGAGCAACCGGCAGATCAAGGGTATCTTAGAGAAAACCGTCAAATCGAACCGTAAGGACTGGGCATCGAAACTAATTGATGCACTGTGGGCTTACCGTACAACCTACAAAATGGTGTTGGGCATGAGCCCATTTCGGTTGGTTTATGGAAAAGCATGCCACCTACCCGTCGAATTGGAGCATCAAGCGGAGTGGGCAATTTGAACATTGAACCTTGATTTGGATGAGGCTGGAGGGTATAGGAAGCTTGAGCTAAGCGAACTTGAAGAGATTCGCAATGACTCATATGAAACAGCATGGACGAGCAAATGGAAAATGAAGGAAACACATGATAAAAAACTCGTCCCCAAAAGCTTGGAAGTCGGTAAGTTAGCTTTGCTCTTTAACTCTCGCTTCAAACTATTCCCTGGGAAATTGAGATCAAAATGGAGCGGTCCGTTCTTGATTACCGACATAAACGAATATGGAGCCGTGACTTTGCTTGATGAAAAGAGCAACTCCACTTTTCAAGTCAATGGCCATCGTGTGAAAAGGTATCATGGGGGACCTATCTCGCAGAAAGATCACGAAGTAGTGATTCTCAATGATCCACCTCAAGAGAGTTGATGCACGTCTGAGGTATCGTCAAGCATAAGACGTTAAACGTTGCACTTCTTGGGAGGTAACCCAAGCTCTTCTTGTATATTTTTCTACTTTAATGTATATATTTGTAGTTATTCGTTGGGTAGTGCATTTTCGGGTGCTACGGCTGGCTGAATGTGTGGATTTTGAATTTCCAGAACTGAATGGTCGGTGACCTAGTGTCCACCGGTCGGACAACTCCAAGTAGGGGTATCCGATCGGACAAAAATTGACACCGATCGGACGGTCAGTACGGAAGACTATTTCAGGAAGGTATTTATCATGCAAGGGAGGCCAAGTGGGTAAGATATTCTGACGATATCTTTTAAGGTAAGGAGGATCTTTAATTTGGGGGGATTATTTTATTTTGATTGAGTGAATATCATCTTTCCCCTACTCTTGATTTAATTGATTCTGAGAATCCCCTAACCTACCTCTTCAAATCTTATATAAACCCACACCCTTGGACTCTTAATCCCACACCAAAATTCATTTCTCCTCTTTCATCTCTGCAAGCACCAACCGAAACAACATGAATCACCACAACAACAACGCTTATGGGTGGGTGTCAAGGAAAAAGCACGAAGACATGATCGAAAAACTTGAAGAAGAGGCGGAGGAATATCGCCAACAAGTCCATAAGCTGCAACTGGACCTCCATGATTACATGACTGAAGAACTTGAGTATACCAAGAACATTGAGCATCTCCACGGCATCCTGGACAAAGCGGAAGCTGAGATAATGCGACTTAATCGGAGAATTGTTGAGCTTGAGGAAGATGTGAGGAATTTGTTCAACCTGGCCTAAAAAGATGTTCCAT
>BMAC01000030.1:16581-34328 GCA_014905375.1 Phtheirospermum japonicum | reverse complement strand
TAGGGCGTCCCGTGAAACTGAGTGTTCGAACTTTGGGGGTCTTGGGTTCGTAAAACCATTTCCCCCTTGGTCGAACGTCGTCGCGAAAACCGGATGTGGGTCTTGATGAGTCACCGCTTGAGGTGACGGCGCGGGGCCGGTCGACACCGGTGGAGGCAGAACCCCTTGGTTGTCGTGGGCAGGGGCAGGGGGCGTCGGATTTTCAAACGGAGTGGCCATGTTTTGCTCTTCTATCGACGAAGATAATAAAGGAGGCAACGGGACATTGGACGTGTCTTGCCTTGAAGCGGCTCGTGCGTCTCGTCGCAACCTTTCGGGGTTCAGGCAAGTAATGGAGTCAACTCCTGTCTGAGCGATCGTCTGCCTTGCATACACAACAACAAACAAAAAGATCACGCGTATGGAATGTAAAACAATTTGCTGAACTAATTATTTACGACGACAATAAGAATAACTAAGAATGCCATTGGCCTTAATCCATCCCCGGCAACGGCTGCCAAAATTTGATCGATGATTTCTTAGCGCTCTAAGAATCGTCTCTGCAATAGTACGGAGTCGATTGTAGATGCGGCAAGTTGTCCCGAGTCGTGTCTCTCGAGGATGGATGTGATCGGCTTCCGGTTTCTCAGTTGTTCTTATCGTCGGTTTTGATTAAACTAATTTAACCTAGGAAAGCGGYAGTTATTGTTCGRTTTTGTATAACTAAGATTTAAATTAAAACTTAGGATTTAAAAAACATTAAAACATTTAAAGGAAATTAAAGATTATATTAAAAATGATCAATCTAAACTTAATTAACTATTAAAACTTAATAATTTGAAATTAGGAAAATGGAGGGAAAATTAAAGTCAACTTATTTGAATAAGTCAACAAAAGTACTTAGCATTAATTAAGGGTTTAAAAAGGAAGATCTTAATAAACTTTTACAAACTTAGAATTTGATTATAACTAAATAACTTAAAATCATAAGTTCATATGCTAGAAAGCTATAAAATAAAATTGAAAGTTTGATAAGCAAAAGAAACACTAAACTATGATTCAAGACATAACACAATATTAAAAGAAATACTTCAACATAAAACTATATAAATGAAAGAGTTTACCAAATGTATGTCATTACACAAAAGCTTGAAGGAGAAAAGCTTGAAAGCTTGAAGGATTCTTCTCAAAAACAATCTAAATCAAAGCTTCATCACTAACTAGCTAAGGTCTTAACTTAACTAATCTATCACTAATTACTAGGATTTATGGAAATTAAAATAAGCAAATATGAAAACTGGAGGAAAAGCTGGTTTTGGGGGAACTTCCTTGGGGAAGAAAGGTCCCTGATGCAAGTTGCATTATTGAAATGACGTCTGATTACTTATTTCTTCAAAATTGCTGCTTTTCAGTCGATCGACTGAAAAAGCAGTCGATCGACTGGCAGTCGATCGGCCTTGTCGGCAGTCGATCGACTGCGATGTCAAAAAGGCCTGAAGCCTTGTAATTCAGTCGATCTTGGGGGCTCCAATCGATCACCGGCAGTCGATCGGCCAAGTAGGCAGTCGATCGACTGCGTCTTCCAAAACGCCAAAATCCCCTGGAATCCAGTCGATTTTGCCGGTTCAGTCGATCGACTGAACATCCAGTCGGCCGACTGGATTCCAGCGCCTGGCTCGATTTCTCGTTCTTTTCGCGTCCGCCGGTTTATCGAACCTCGTCCGCTGCGCTTCCTTGCTTAGTCCGTCCATTCCCGAGTCGAGTATCAACGATCCCAAATGAGCGTGGGCCCCGCTTGGACGTCCCACGACCAAGAAAAACAGAGAAGTGAAAAAACTACGAAAATTACTAATAAAACTTACAAAAACTAAGAAAATCTAGAAATACGAAAAACGGCCAACCCGACTCCTAATGCAACAAAAAGCAAGCGAAAAACACGCAACGTGAAACAAAAACGGTAATGAAAATATGTACAAAAAGATGCAAATCACAACACCTGGGGAGAGTTAGCCCCCTTAGACCTCAAAGACGAACGCAAGGTCACACTTTACAAATCCCTCATTAAACGGGACGTCTACCAACCCCGTTTCACCAGCCTCGAGTTTTGGGAGGAGGAGGCCGATGGTGGGGATAAAATGGCAGAAAAATTCCTCAAGGGCATCGACGCCCTACAATTAAGGAAGTGGGACGGTATCCACCAACATGGGTATCGAACTCTTATGCTCGAGTTCTTCACGACGTTTCAAAAGTTAGCCGATGGGAGTTTCGAGTGTCGTTTCCGGAAACAAACATTCCACACATCGATTGATGACCTCGATGAAATATTTGGGATCGATAGCAAGAAAAGTCCGAGACCGGGTTTCGAAATCGACGATTACAACAAGAATGATTGGTGGGCCAAACTTTCGGGTAAGGGTGCTTAAGTTCATAAGAGCATCTAGATGTTGAAAATAAAGCCTATTTATAAAGGCAAATATTCGGGTTTTGGTGTTAGAAATAGCCTTAGCTATAAAAGGGTTAAAAATAATGGTATATGGTTCTTTGGGGAGAATGAGGAGCAAAACTATGCTCTATGCTTAAAATTTTAGATTGAGTCAGTTATTGATTGCGTTTGTTCGAAAGTTAGCCACACATCTTTATATATGACATACTTTACCAAAGAGCCTACATTACAACCCTAGAAAGTCCTAATCCGATTCTTGATTAAATGTGCACACATATGCAATGTACGAGTCTTTGATTTTCATGAGTCGTTGAATGCATGTCTATGTTGATCCGAGCGTATACACTTACCTTTCGGAAAACACGAGTGAATGAGTGAACCATTATATATTCCCCTTTTGAGAGGACGCATCCTTTAGATTTCAAGGTGAAATAGTAATACAAGTCAGCTTCATGGCTTTTGACAAAAGTGTTTATAATTGCAAAACTAAACTATATGCACAACATGACTCTGAGCTCTTACCTTTGTCACTTATTTTGATGTGATTCTTTCGTTTATTCGAGGACGAACAAACCAATTAAGCATGGGGTGGTTGATTCGTACATTTTTATTACGAATCTGTACATAATTGAGTCTTATTTTAGTCTTTTTATTTTCTTTTTTTCGGGTTGAGAATGAGTTGAATTGCATCATTTTGTGTTTTTCATCTCTTTACTTAATTTTCCGACCTGTTGATCAATAATTGGTCCAAACGAGAATAATTCTGTGATTTTCTCATACAGCTAGAGTGTCCGGTGGATTCAAAGCGCGAAGATTGAAGGAGAAACACTCACAAGTAGCCCAAAAGGACACACACCGATCGAACAGCTCATGTATACCGATCGGTGCAACTGTTAACATGCACACCGACCGGGAAGCTGGCGCACCGAGCGGACCCGGGTACAGTAGCTTTTGTCCGATCGGACAATGCGTATGACCGGTCGGACAAGAGCGTTACGAATGCAGATTTCTGGGAATTTTCAGTTACGAAACGGCTGAAAACATGTTTAAAATGGCAGAGGCGGCAAGGGTTTGTGGAATTCAGTCCCGGAGGCTGGAAGAGAGGGGTAGATACACAAAGGACACTAAAAGGTTGAGAGATTTGACACATCTCTCATACCTCTAGATAAATTTGTGCAAGGCCGTATCAAGGTTCGGTTCGCAGCAATTCCCGTTTGTGGCTAAGGTGCTGGGTTCGTAACAAGCCCGAGGACTCTACGCCTTTTAATTCGGAGTAATTTTTGGATCTTCATCATCACTCATTGAATCTAGTTCGATGACTAGTAACTTCTGAACTCATATTCTTAATCATTCGTAGAGTAGTTTGGTTTGATTTTAATCATGAACAATTGATGATTTGATTAGATAAATGTTTTGTTAGATGGATGTTCAAGTGTTGGTTTTTTGGAATAAGAACTTTTTAGTGTTTGAGAACTGTGTTATTATATTTTATATTTTTAGAACTACGGTGAACGATTACCTTGGATATTCTGAGTATTAGCTTATCGAAGGGTGAATTCTATGTAATTACGTTTGTTATCCGTTGGCGTTATTCTATATGTTAAATCATTAGGATTGTTATAGCTGAAGCATTTTCATGTTTAAGGTGGTTTGTCTATTTAGGAAAAGCTCTTACTAGATTAAACACCTTTTCGCTATTTTAATCCCTTGTCAAGAGGTTGACACCCTCGAGACAAGGAGTTCTCATTTTACTTGGCAAAACTGAATCTTTTCAAAAACCCCATTTGACCGTGTGTTTTTAGATAAAATTGTGATATTAATATAATAAACATCGTTAAATCCGATTCCCATTCCTCGAGAGATCGACCCGAGTTGACTCATCGGTATACAAGTGACTCCGTTCTCTTGTGGGCGAACTAAAACCCTTTCAAACGTAGACGCATATTTGTTAACCGAAATTTAATTTTGAAAGGAACACAAAAGTTTGGCTCAACTTGCTCACAACAATACCCCCCGGATTTTGCGATTCTCGTCCTCGAGGATCAAAAGATCGGAAATTTCGGCGCATGTAGTTGAGGTCTTCCAAGGTGGCAGTCGGCGGTTCAGCCTCATCCCAGCGAACGAGTATTTGAGGTGTCATCTCACCCCGACGGAGGATTTCACGGTCATCCAGCATAGCATATGGTTGGAGTTTAAAGTTTCTGGTTGGATCAGTTGCTGGAGGCTCGACAGACACTTGGATGCCAGGATTCACCCTACCTTTAAGAAATGAGACATGAAAGACGGGATGGATTCTCGAGCTCTCAGGTAACTTTAACTGGTATGCCACCATCCCATTCTTTTCAATAACTTCATAGGGCCTGTAATATCTTGATGCTAGTTTTAGGGTTTTTCTTACAACCACTGAATTCTGTCAGAATGGCTGAAATTTAAGGAAAACGAAGTCCCCAACCTCAAAAAGACCTATCTTTTCTGTGTTTATCCGCATATGCCTTCACTTTTTGTTGTGCCCGCATCAGATCTTCCTTTATCATTTCTGTTATGTGTTGTCTTTCCTGCATGCTTGCTTGTACTTCTTTGTTGTCTGTGTCCAAGTCGGGGTTTAGATTGTAGAGTGGGGGTGGCTAACCATAGAGAGCTTGAAAGGGTGTGAGTTTCAGCCCTGTGTGGAAATTGGTGTTGTACCAAAATTCAACCAGAGGAACCCATTTAGATCATTGCTTAGGGGCTTTGTGGACCATACATCTTAGAAAACCCTCCAAACTTTGATTCAATCTTTCACTCTGCCCATCAGATTGAGGGTGGTATGCTGATCTCATATCCAAGCTTACCCCCATCAACCTAAACAATTCCTGCCAGAAATTGCTGGTAAATACCTTATCCCTGTCAGTTACCATGCTAACTGGCATCCCATGGAGCTTATATATTGTGTCTAGGAATATGTGGGCCACCTCATTAGCTGTGAAGGGGCGGGATAAGGTGATAAAATGTGCATATTTAGTAAACCTGTCAATAACCACCAATATAACATTCTTGCCATAGGATTTTGGTAAACCCTCAATGAAATCCATAGTAATGTAAGTCCATGCTTGCTCAGAAATGGGTAGGGGTTGTAGAAGTCCAGGATAGGATCCCCCATCTCGTTTATGCATTTTGCACACATCACATCCATTTACTGAGCTTGTAACATCCTTCTTCATACCAGGCCAGTAAAAATCCCTCTTTAACCTCATGTAAGTCCCCTGTATACCTGAATGCCCCCCCATAAGCAGAAGAGTGCATAGTACTGAGGATGGACTGCCTTAACTCTGTCTCCTCACCCACTGCTAGCCTGTTTTTGTACCTGAGTATCCCTTCTTTCAAAGTGAAATGGGGGTAGGATTGGGGGTTAATGGTGTTAGCCCCTGTGATTTTAGACATATATGGGTCACCCTTATAGCTCTGCACAATCTGTTGCACCCAAGTTGGGGTAACAGTAGACACAGCTTCATAACTCACCTCAAAAGAGTTGATCCTTGATAGAGCATCAGCCACCCTGTTATCACTCCCCTTTTTGTATTCAATCACATAATCCAACCCTAGGAGTTTAGTGATCCACTTTTGCTGAGTAGGTGTCATTACCTTCTGATCCAAGAGATGCATGAGTGCCTGTTGGTCAGTCCTTATAATAAACCTACTACCCTGCAAGTAATGCTTCTATTTTTGAACTGCCATTAACACAGCCAAAAATCCCCTCTCATAAACAGAAAGTGCTTAGTTCCTTGGGCATAAGGTCTTACTCATATAGGATATAAGCCTACTTTCTTGCATCAGCACTGCTCCCACACCTTTACCACTGGCATCAGTTTCAAGGATGAATGTTTTCTTGAAGTCTGGCAATGCCAACACTGGGATACTAAACATTGCCTCCTTAAGATTGTTGAAAGCTAGATCCTCTTGCTCTCCCCATCCAAAATTTACCTTCTTCAGTAGCTCAGTAAGTGGCCTGCTAATCACCCCATAGCCCTTTACAAATTTTCTGTAGTAGCCTGTTAAGCCCAGGAAACCCCTTAATTATTTAACATTTGAGGGGGTTAGCCATTGAACCATGCTACTAATCTTGTCAGGATCAGTTGATACTCCTTGTTGTGATATTATATGGCCAGATATTCTATCTCCAATCTCCCAAAGTTACACTTACTCCTCTTAACATACAATTTATTCTCCCTCAGTCTTTGTAGAACCTGTTCTAGGTGAACCCTGTGTTCCCTTAGGTCCTAGTTGTAGACTAAAATGTCATCAAAAAACACCAAAACTAAATTCCTTAGGTAATTACTAAAAACCTGGTTCATCACTGATTGAAAGGTGGCAGGTGCATTGCACAACCCAAAAGGCATGACTAAAAACTCATAATGACCATTGTGAGTTCTAAAGGCAGTGAGAAACCTGTGCTCTGGTTTCATAAGGATCTGAAAATTCCTGACCTTAAATCAATCTTGGAAAGAGATTTTGCCCCATGTAGTTCATCAAGTAATTCATCAATCACAGGTATAGGATAGTCATGTTTAATGGTTAGCTGGTTTAGGTACCTCCAGTCCACACACATTCTCCATGTAGAGTCCTTCTTTTTAACCAAAATGACTGGAGATGCAAAGGGGCTTCTGCTGTTTTGAAATATTCCTGACTCCAGCATCTCCTTATAACAGTTCTTTCTATCTCATCCTTGTGCTCATGGGTAGTCCTGTAGAGGTATTGGTGCTTTGGTGAGCTGCCAGGTTTCAAAAGGATTTGGTGCTCAATTTCTCTATTAGGTGGCAACCCCTTAGGTTCCTCAAACACATCTATGAATTTGTCCAGTAAGTCACTTAGTAGTGGGCTATCCTCATGATCTAGTTTCTCTAGGGCAACCCAATATAACTCCTGTATCTCCTCACCAGCATCTTCATGCATTAATTTGTAAAGTGTAGGCCCTGTGATCATTTTGAGCTCAGGCTGTGTTGTGAGGGCCTGTATCTTAAACCTTTTCTGCCCTATATTTACTGTAACTGTCATCCTATTATAGTCTAGTTCTATTGGAGTGCAAGACTTGAGACAATCCCCTCCAAGGATCAAGTCATATCCCTCATGTTTCAGCAACCTAAGTGGGTAGCTGAACTTCTCTCCTAGCATATCCCATTAGGACCCTTTTGCCCTGTGGGAACTCACCATTTTTTGACCATTGACCACTCTGACTAAAATTGGTTTCACCAACTCCAACCTGCATCCCAATTTATTTGCAGTATCCTCTTGCATGAAACTCAGTGTGCTCCCTGAATCAATAAGGATGTGGAGCTGATGCTCCCCATAGTAGCCCACCATACTCATAGTGGTAACCCCTGCCTCTCCTGATATGGTGTTTAGAGTAACTTGTATCTCCTCTAGTCTTGTCAATGGTTCCTGAAGGCATCCCTGATTTTCATGGCTTTGTGATAGGTTCATTTCTTCCTCCTCAGTCATGATCATATAATTAACCCTGTTCTTGCACCTGTGCCCATAAGTAAACTGATCATCACAGTTGTAACACAACCTTTTTTCTCTTCTGGCAGCCATCTCACTGGTGGTTAATAATTTAACTGGACCCTTATTGCCTTGGAGTATTATAGACCTGGTGCTTGTGGTCTGGGGTGCTTCAACCCTAGTTTTAGGAGGGAGTTAATTACCCTGGTTTACTCTAGAGGATCCCTTCAGCTTCCTGGTGATGGCATCTAGAGTTAAGAACTGTGTTCTGCTTAATTCCATGGTTTGTTGTAGGGTGAGGGGGTTAAACATGGTTATGAATGCTTGTAGTTCATCATTCAACCCACAAAGCTAGCAATAAAGTATTCTTCTGAAAACTGCCCATGATTGCCCATCATCATGCATGACTTAACTTCCTCAAACCTCTCAACATACTCCTCATAGTTGCCCTGAATTTTCAATTTATTAAATTCTTCAATTATTTTGGATTCTCTTAGCTCTTCAAATCTGGCAGATATTAGGTCAGTGAACTGAGCCCATGAAATATCCCCTAATCTGGTGCACCAATTTTGATACCATGAGTCTGCCTTTCCTTCTAGATGCATAACAGCTAGATTTACTCTTTGGGGATCTGGGATGTTAAGGATTAATTTAAAATAGCTGTTGCATCTTAATATCCATGCTCTTGCATTACTGCCATCAAAGCGAGGAAAATCAATTTTGGGAATAGGGCTAATCACCTGAGCTGTTGTGTTTTCTCTATGTTTGGTTAACTGCTGATTTCTGTAGTTCATCCCTTCGAGTACAGGATATGTGGGTGGCTCTCCCAGGATGGATTCTTCTTCTAGTCTTCTCCTTGTACCAATATTCTGCAGCTGAATTACCGAGAGGGTGTTTGCGAGCTGGTTATACCTTCCATTCAGCCCAAAAAGTTACTCTTTAATATCTTATTTAATTTCTGTAATCTGTTCCTATAAATCATTGTTGGTGCTGCCTAGTTGTTCTTGTAATTTAATTTTTGTCATCTCTCTTTGTCTTGTTTCCATTTGGAGTTTTTGATCTATTTTCTTTTGTGCCTCTTGTAAATCCTTAAATTAGGTAATTTCTACCATGCCCAAGAGTTGGCTCTAGATACCAGATGTTTTATATAAATTTCTGTGGAAATGGTTGTTATAGAAAATAGGGAGATGGTTGAAGAAGAAGATAGTGAGATAGAGATAGATAGAGAGAGAAAGAGAGAAAAGAGAGTTAAACAGAATAATTCCCAAAAGCTCCTCTCATTTCCGTCATTTGTCCCTTTAATAGAGAAATTGTTCACAATACTCTGGGACCACTATATAAAAACCCAAAATATCTTATAAAAGACGAATGAGTTACATGATAACAATTAATTAGAATTTACGGAATTAACCCTCCTTTCACCTCAGCATTCTCCTTCAGCTTTAAGGCCAGCTGTCGACTTTCATAGCCACGCGTCCACACCCTACTGGCTCCTCGCATCTTCTTATCTCGACCGATAACCCCGTTTTCATTTCCCCCAAATTGGATTGACTTTGCTTTAGAATTAGGGTTCGTTCTTCTCTTTTTCCCTTCTAGCGATTTTCCCAACTTGCTCACAACATTGTTGTAACCCCTAAAAAAAATGCTGAGTTTACTTCCTACTGTGAAACACCAAATAGTATCGTTGATGTTGGTTACTTAATAGATCTAGGTTCATTTGCCAATTAGTTCTAAATTCAATATTAAGTTAAATAGTGCATCATTTTTGTCAAATAATCCAATATTATGATATGAAAATACCAACAACACCCTTACTATGAAGAAATTGTAATAAATAAATTAAGAATAAATAATATTATATATTAATATACTGGGAAGCAAGGTGGCTGCCGCATTCCCTTGCCGATTAGAAAATTTTCAAGTTTTTTACTATATGTCCCTTTTTTTTTACAATTTCTTTTGGCCAAAAACTTTCTTACTATATGTTCGAATATTTTACTATATGTCAGAAAATTCCTACTTGATTCAAAAATTAATTACTTGATTGAAAAGATTTATTGCTTGATGTGCAAAGGTTGTTATATATATATATATATGTGTGTGTGTGTGTGTGTGTGTGTGTGTGTGTGTGTGCATGTGCTAAAAAAAACAAAAAAATACATATTAAAAAATAGAAACTTCCAAATTATTTAATGATTAAAGTATTTGGTTATTTATGAAAAGCCATCATTATTTTTCTAAATCATTAATTATCTTCCTAATTATTTTTTATTTAATAGATGAACCTTGAGAAATAAACACATATTTTAGAGGGATTCTGTATTAATATATAGATAGTATCTACATAATAATTAACTATTATTATTATTAAGGTTTTATCATTTTAAGGTTTCTGATTTTTTTTTTCATACATTAATTCTCTCTCTTTGCAATTTCAATTGATAGCATATGTATTATTTTGAATAAATTGTGGCGCAAACTTCTTATTTAAAAAAAAAAAGAGAAAAATGAAAAGAGTCTGACCACAAGACGATAAAAAAATACACAAAAATTATGCTAAAAAATCACAAGAAGTTAATTAATAAACAAGTTAACATTTTACAAGTAAACAACGCTTGATAATATAAGTCTTGCATATCTCAATCCATGTTTATCTGTTATTAATTTTGAATTTTGATTACTTCTAAGTGGAATGCAATTGGATTTTATTCAAGGGTTGTGTCGTGGTCATATCCTGTTAGAATATTTGTACCTTATATTTTCATGTTATTTATGATATCTTACATTTCATTAAAAAAAAAAAAAAAAAGGTACTAGGGCATTATATATCATTTTACCGTTCATATCTTTTACTTTTCAAGTTAGTTATGCTATTGTATCATTTGTGTTACTTTGGACATTGTTTATTATTTAGTCCAGGCCTAAGAGCATCTCCAATGGAATGTGAATTGGGGTAAAAAAATTGCCACATAAGCTTAAAATTTTTATGTGGCAAGAAAAAATGTAGACAATGTCTAGCGCACCATCTACATTTAGATGGTGTGTTAGACACTGTCTATTTAATACTTTACCTTATTTATTTATCTTTTAATATTAATTTATTTATTTCTCTCTCATTTCAACCAATAGTAGTTAAGTATTTTTCACAATTCACATTTACCATTGGAGAAGATTTCTAAGTAATAATATTGTATTTGCCATGTCATTAAGAATTCACATTGTCCCATTGGAGATGCTCTAATAATTCAGAGGACCGACCCTATTTGTTGTAATAAATGAATTAAATTCAATTATAACGATATTTGGCTTGTTAGCACGTTCCTAAGCTCGCTCGTATAACTTAAGTTTTTGATTTAACATTATTTTTAATTTTTAATACATTTAATTTTATTTTCATACATTTACCATGACAAATATAAAATTATTTAAATAAATTTATTTGAATACATATAGATTTTAGCTAAAGTATTATGCAATTTAGAAATAATATAATTTTCCAATAAATTCAAAACAAGTTAATTTAAATTTAATATTTAATAGTTTATCAATACTATTTCATTTCAAATAATCTTGTGAACTATGAATGTATTTGATAAATTACACTCAACCCAGTTCGATTATAGTAACCCTAAATGACAATTGGCAACAAGAGTGTTCATGTGTAATGGTCAGTGGAATTGTAAATTTGTAGGATTGTATAGATGTTCATAGATTTTCAAATTAAATCTTTAGTACACTGTAGAGACCAAATCTCCCTGCAGAACAGTGTAAAACATTTGGGACGGATATTCGCTTCGAAACGAGCGGTACGAGATGTGTGTGTGTTGTAACCTATTAAAACATATGCTCAACAAGAAATAAAAAAATCACGTAAAGTTAATTTATTAAGGGGGTGTATTCATTTAGAACTTTTAAAAATATATTAAATTTTTTTAAATCCTGATGTATTTAATTAAGATATATTAAAATTTATAAAAGTTTTGAGATATTTTTGAAATTTCTAATGGATTATTAAATGTCCATAAAAGTCTCGAGGTACTCATTTGAAATATTTTGAATTCTTAAATTGTCATGAGGTATTTAAAAAGTCAAATACTTTTTGAATTTGTAATTTGACTGGATTTTCCTAGACTTCTAAGTTAATTATACACACAAAATCCCACTACCAAATCCCATCTTTAAACATGAGATTTCACAAAACTTTTATAAACTCCCTACAAATATGTAAAATCAATAAAAATAAAAGAAAGTTCATACAAATCTTAAAGTGAAACAAATCTTATAATGTTTTTAGAAGTTCCAAATGAATACACCCCCTAAGTTAATATGATTACACTCGACTTTTGACAATTAATTATATAAAATAATTATTAGTGAATTAAATTCATATGTAATTATCATTCAATAAATTAATAAAGTATGCTAATATTTTTTATTTGGTATTATTAGTTGATAAAAGTTAAACATATTTATAAATTGTAATTATACCAGCAATTATTTTATAAATTTATTAAAATTGTCAATTACGTAATAAATTTCTTGTCAATAATCTTTGTCATGACCAGTGTTAATTGTTTATTCTATTTTAAATATTAAACTTTTAATACCTGTAATCATATTTTAATAGTATAGAATTTACATAATGTGTAGTTAATATCAAAATACAAACAAGTTAAAAGGTGAATACATGTATAATATAAATGTAAAAAAAAAAACTCTTAAAAATCAGTTTTAGTTTCTATTCTTTGGTTCTTAAAGTATAGTATGATTTTCAATGGAGATATTTAAAATTCTTTCAGAATCATACCATAAAGAGCTTAAACCGCTTCGACTCGGGAAAAGTAAAACAATCAAAGAATATTTTCGATTCCAGACTATTCAATTCTTATAGAGTCGAGTTTAGTAATCTCAAGTCCCGTGCAAATCCCTAATTGACAATTATAAATTCAAATGTTTTTATTCGTAGGGCCTGCTTGGTCGAATTTATTGAAAGTACTTATAGTTTATTCCATCACAATAAGTTCTTTTAGCCTGTTTGGTAAGAACCAAGAATAAGCTCCTGATAGCTTATTTTGCCTAATAAGCTCTTGTTCAGAAAAAGTTATAAATCGTAACTTTTTCTAATAAGCTCCTACCTTATTTGGTAAAATATTGTTTTATCCTTTTATATTGTAAAAAATATTTTATTTTATAAACTAATATATTATTTTATATTTTACGAAAATATTTTTACTGGTCATAATTAAAGTTTTATTTATTATTATAACTATCTTTTTAATTATTTTTCAAGTATTTGTTTTTTTTTTTTTAAATAATCTTTTAGAAAGTCTTCATAATTTTATTTCCTTTTTTTCGTATATTTTTTTATGTATAATATTTTATATTTTTTAATTATTGTTTATATTGTTAAATTAACATTCAATCAGTTACTTTAATCAACTAATTCACCCGGCATTGATTGGATATCAGCTATTAGTTATCCGTTATCAGTCATCAGCTATCAGCTATCAGTAATCAGCTATCAGCTGTTTGAATAAGCTCAACTAATAAGGGTAATCAACTAATTCACCCGGCATTGATTGGATATCAGCTATTAATAATCCGTTATCAGTCATCAGCTATCAGCGGTTTGAATAAGCTCAACTAATAAGGGGACCGTAGTGTTTTTTTTGTTTTTTTTATTTTTTTTTATTTTTGTTGCATTTCATAGTTGAGGGCCTTGAGGCACAAAAATGTATTCAAAACCTAGCCCCTCTTCCTCTCTCTCATGCTCCTCCGTTCGCCACCATCCTCAGACCTCTCGCCACCGCGGCTCTTCTTTATCTCTCTACCCAAAAAGCCCCTCATTTCATCTCTCATGCGATCCTTCGCTCTGATTCCAAACGGACCCCATGTCTGACCTCTTTTCATGCTTCTTCGGTTTTGCTCTAGCAATGTTAATTCTCCGCAGGCTCAAAAACTCTCATTACCATTCTGTAAGCTCATTACTCTTCACTTCTTCATGTTATTTATTATCAGAGAACATATTGACTTGGGCGGCCACTCATTTTTTGTGCTCCCGTTGCTCATTTTCGACAAATTTAGGTTTTAGCAATTTCTATGGATTTTTCAATCGAGAAACAATTAGGAAAATCGTGAAAGATGAGAGATGGGACGATTTTAGGTTACTGAGATTCTTTGACTCAGAGTTATCCCCTGTTTGGGTGTCCAAAATCTTGGTAGAACTAAAACAGGATCCTATATTAGCTTTGAAATTGTTCAAATGGGCCGAATCGCAAAATGGGTTTCGCCACACGACTGAGAATTTTTGCGTAATCGCTCACATTTTGTTCTGTTCGAGAATGTACTCGGACGCCCATAGTGTTCTTAAACTATTAGTTACTTCACAAAATGATACAAAATTATTTCCTTGCTGTGCTATTTTGGATGTTTTGTGGTTGACGAGGAATGTTTGCGTTTTTGGTTACGGTGTGTTTGATGAGTTATTTAGCGTATTTATCGAATTGGGAATGCTAGAGGAAGCTAGAGATTGTTTCTTGAAAATGAGAAATTTTAGGGTTTTTCCGAGAGCACGTTCTTGTAATATTCTCTTGCACAAGTTCTCGAAAATGGAAAATTTAGCGTTGGCGAAAAAGTTTTTTGATGATATGGTTGGTTCTGGAATAGCTCCGTCCGTTTACACTTACAACGTAATGATTGGCATTTTGTGTAAAGAAAGGGATTTAAAATCTGCGATAAATTTGTTCGCGAGGATGAAGGAAATGAACATTACTCCAGATGTCGTTACTTATAATACACTTATAGACGCCTACGGAAAAAATGGGGATTTGTCCGAAGCGGTTTGTATATACGAGGAAATGAAAGAATCGGGGTGTTCGGCCGATATAATCACGTACAATACGTTGATTAACTGCTTTTGTAAAAACGAGAAAATGCCGGTTGCGTTCGAATTTCTTAGGGAGATGAAGGAGAAAAGTATTAAACCGAACGTCGTAACTTACAGTACGTTCGTCGACGCTTTTTGTAAAGAAGGGATGTTGGAGAATGCTATTAAGTTTTTCGTCGATATGAGACGAGTCGGGCTCACTCCTAACGAATTCACTTACACTTCCTTAATCGATGCTAATTTTAAGGTTGGGAGAATCGACGACGCCCTGAAGTTCGTAAAGGAGATGTTGGGAGCAGCTATGAGGCTAAATATCGTCACCTATACGGCATTGATCGACGGTTTATGCGAAGGCGGGAGAATAAAGGAGGCCGAAGAGGTTTTTAAGGCTATGCGTAGAGACGGGGTTGTACCTAACGTTTCAATGTACACATCTTTTATGCACGGGTACATTAAATCTAAAAGGGTCGACGATGCTATTAAGGTTCTTGAAAAAGTGAAAGAGGATAAAATTGAACCCGATTTTATTCTCTACGGAACAATAATTTGGGGGCTTTGCAATGTCGGAAGGTTCAAGGACGTGAATGCGTTGTTGGATGAAATGAAGGAGCGTAATATAAAGATTAATGAAATAATATACACAACGATTATTGATTCGTATTTAAAGGTGGGAAAAGAAGCGGACGCACGTAACCTGCTCGACGAAATGTGTGAGAGAGGTTTGGATCCAACGATGGTGACGTATTGTTCGTTGATCAATGGTTTGTGCAGATTGGGATATGTTGACGAGGCGATCAGTTATTTTAACCGTATGAAGGGTTCGGGCTTGAAACCTAACGTTGTCGTTTACACATCGTTAGTTCACGGGCTTTGTAAAAACGACCGGGTCGAGGATGCTGAGAAGGTGTTTGTTGAAATGCCCGAGAGAGGTTTGGTTCCGGATACGATTGCTTACACGTCATTGATCGATGGGAATATGAAGCATGGGAAAATAGAGGAGGCTTTGGATTTGGCGAAGAGGATGAATGAAACGGGTGTGGGGTTCGATCTTCACGCTTACACATGTTTAATTTCCGGGCTTTGTAAATTCGGTCAGCTTCAGGAAGCGAGGGACTTGCTTTACGAGATGATTGGGAAAGGGATCCAGCCGGACGAGGTTGTTTACGGTTGTCTGATTCGTAAGTATCATGAGATTGGTGAAGTGGATGAAGCTGATGTGTTGCTGAATGAAATGATGGAAAGGGTTCGTGTTCCTGTTAAAAACGAGCTGATGGCCAATGATTTACGAACCTGAAATTTGGCGTAAAGTTGTTAAACGATCGTAAACAAGCTGATGTCTTGACCCTTGGGTTTTTTGACTTCGAGATTGCAGTGAGTGGTAAGGATTTGACTTTTTGAGGCCCATTTAAGAAGTAAAAGAAGAGAGAATTTTTTTTTTTTGAAAATTGCAAATTGCCCCCTTAAAATGTTGTAAACACCCTCCTGAGGGTGCGATGTGTAAAAGAGAACAAATGTTAGGGCATATCTTAATTTTTGAAGATAATGAGAGGTTTTTAATATTAGGCTAAAGTTTAAACCTGAGGGGTAGCTTTTGAAGATAATTGGAGGTTTTTGATAGTAGGCTAAAGTTTATACCGTGAATATAATTACATTTTTGGACTTGAGTATTGTGTAATCATATTGTGTAGATTTTGTTCACCTCTGCCATCATATTGAGTAATACTTGGTTAATATTTTTGCTTTTTCAGAAAATATTGCATGTTCTCCTCGGTCATTATCTTTCGTGTAGAGCTTAATGCGGTTGGAGATGGTGTGGTGTAGAGTGTGTACCATTTACATGCATTGGAGACTGAAAAAAGTCCATAGGAATTTGTTTTGCACATAAGATGATGTCATCGGACTTTCGCATTTTGAGCAAATAGAGAGCACTCTTTTCCGTAGTGTGGATCATCTGCATAACTTGGTAAGAGACGATATCCTAATTTTGAATAAGTTGGTGGTGTCTTTTCATTATTAAAAAAAAAAAAACTTAAAACGTTTATATATATATATGTGTGTGTGTGTGTGTGTGTATTCAATGGATTCCCAATTTTATGGTTAATTTTATTTCATGTAGATGATATAAGCCATATTTCCTAAGTTTACGTGAATTCATAAAATTGGCCTTTATACTTCTTTAATTAGATGTTATCTCTCTCTCTCTCTAATATCTCTGTTCGTATTTTACTTAGAATTGTATCAACCAAGGAAACATGACCAACGTCCTGTACTCTAGCTCAGTGCTACATGGCCAACTCACATGTAACCACAGTCATTGCGCGCGACAACAGCTATTTGAAGCAACTTGGTAAGAAATTCACTATTAGTCCAATTTTTTGAACATACAGTACAATTTTTTTGACTTGGACTCGAGTTTTTTCTTATTTACAAACTACATATATGAGAATCTATTGTTGATATATTGTGGTAAATGTTTCTATTAGTATCAAACTTTGATGTGTGTCTACTTGATTTCCATTTTCTTTTAAGAGCAAGCCCAAGATGTTGGGCCGGTGAAAGGGTGCTGGGAAAGGCCCAATCCCCGTTGGAAACGCTCTAATGGGCATTGATATGTCACGGTGATGTGTGGGCCCGGTGGGCAAATTTTTATTAAAAACATAATAAATGGAATAAAATAATAGTTTTTGCAACTTCACCTCTCCCTTTTCCCCTCACCATTGGAGGAGGACATCACATAGCTATCATATTATCACTGCTGACATCACACAACTTTCATATTATCATTGCTGACATTACTTTTCTTCATATCACATCCCTCATATATCACCTCACCATTGTACATGCTCTAAGTTGTATAAAAACAACAAAAAACTATGTTTAGCCTAATTACAAAGAAGTCTAGTTATCTTTCAAAATTATGGATAAACCCCCACCATCCCAAACACACAAAAAATGGTGCAGTTA